>ML677027.1:3410020-3473119 GCA_007922155.1 Mesoclemmys tuberculata
TTAATATTATTAATTATAATATTATATTATAATTAATATAATTAATGATATTAATATGCCTGCAATGGTTAAAGGGAAAAAAGACAATATTTATACTCTGTTTCAAAATGAAACAGATCCCAGAAGTGCATTAGGTCATCCCAGATGACTAACAAAATTATTTGTCCCTTTGGTATTTATTTCAATAACATTAATCACAACAAATTCTTTTGATATTCATACAGATGTAAATTAGCTGCTTTCTTATGCAAAATGACATTTTCCAATCAGGAAGCTCCTAATGGACTAATAATTATGTTATTTATTCTGGCATAAAGCCTCTGTAAAACAAATTTAATAATTTTATAGTCATGCAAAAGAACATGACACAATATTAGTAATAGGATCCAATTTTAATACATTAGATTCAGAGAGCACTGGTCTTTATTGGCTTTGTGTTGCAAAACTGGATTCCAGAATCCAACTGCCACATCTGGGCATGGGTCAAATTTCTGGATAAAAATGCCCATCTCTAAACAATTCACTTTTTACTTGCAGATATTTTCTTTCTTTTTTAAAAATGGCTTTATAGCTATTCAGTGAAGTTTGGCATTTCTTAAGCAGAGGGCAGTATTACATCAGTGAATGATTATTTAAATTATCTAATCTACAGTATGTGAAATTGCATTTCTACAGCACAAGGACATAATGCAGTTTACCAGCTTATGGCACAAATGTAAAACATTAGTGAAATGGAGCTGTCTTCAAGCCTCTTATGGGAAATAATAGTGAAAACTCTTAATTGATTATTAAAGCCTCCTTTTCCCCTTCTCCCCCCAAGTGCTTTACCATTGAAAGTTGCCTTATGATTCACTTTGTAGTTTGACTTTGACCAAGTACCATTATTAGATCCTTCATCCAGCCCAGTTTTCTTAACATTTTCTCCCTCCCCTATGTATGGTGCAGGGACAGGATCATTAAATGTTCTCCATGAAGTTAGTTCACCTGAAGTTCTCTACTAATGAACAGTATCACATTCATTGATGCCTCTGCATCCAAAGCAAGGAACAACAACTATCAGCACAAGCTTCCCTTTGACTCTCTGACATTAGATCTTCTGGCGCCAGTAATCCCAAGCAGAAAATCTGTCAGTCTGCTGATGCTGCCCTCCTTAACTGAAAAGTTGGAAAGGATAAGTCTGCTAAGAGATACCATTCAAAAGCGAAAGACCAAACCCTAAAACTTTGCCCAATACTTGGACATTTCCGTAATATTCAGAAGCCACCTGCTCACACAGAGATGATGTTTTTTTTCCCTCATGAAGCAGTTCACATGGAAGGTATTACCAGTTCCTAACTGCCATCCTTCACTAAATGAAAGAGTTAATTAACTTGGTCCTAAGCCAGTTCTCATCCTTTTCACACATGAACCCATGAAAATGAATGTGCCTTTTAACTTCCTGGCACTGTGTTCACTGCCTCCTTTCCCCCTTTAACAGGAAATGTAGTTGTTTGCAATGTAGTTACAAGAAATTCCAAGCTGGTACTAGCCACACCTCATTAGTCAAAATACGACACAACATAGAAATGCTTTAGTACAGAGATGGCTTTGGAATTCAGAATTATATGAGGTTGGAACAGAAATGAAAGTGAGAATCGTATCTGGCTGTAGCAGCAGAACAGAACCCTTATAGCAACCACTGGGTGTATTACTTTAGAGAGTGAATTTTGTACAATTTAATGGAACATGCTGTATGTGGGGGTTATAAAGATACTTGAAACCTGTATGTATGTATGTATGTATGTATAAATAAATGAATGCATGGAGTAAATTTAGGATACGATGAAGAAAAAAGGCCTGAAAATAACAATGCAAAATGCATTTCACAAGCCAGAGATGGGCTTGTGTAATAAGCAGGGACAACATGATCTGTGAGTTACAGTAAGTTTCAGAAAGCATACAGGACAAGGAAATGAAAATAAAATGAAGACGACCGCATGTTGGAAACTCATTGTGCAAATAATAAAACCATTGTTAGCATGCATCTCACACATATAATGAGGCAGACTTATATGATCAGTTCTGACAATAATAAAAACACTACAAACAGAGAATTCCTAGATATCTTCAAGGTAAACAGTTTTGTCTGGAAATAAAACCACTAACTTCTGACTCACAATGGTCCATTGCAAGGAAAGAGCTAGAATATCGCCTGTCTCATGTTATTTGTAACGTAGTCCACAATTATTTCTAGCTCTTGCAAACTGTATCTGAGCAGCCTGGAAGAGCTCGCTGATGGACACACTTCTGTTTCAGAAGGTAAATGTGACCAGAGGTCTTTATAGAAATGACACTCAGATCCCTATTTAAAACACATTCACAACCTCTGCATTACTGTGATTAACTGACTACACAATGAAAACCAGTAGGCAATTATCAGGAATGTGGCAATGCCAATATGAGCCATCTATAAAAAAATCATAATTTGCAGTTTTCCATATTTTCAATGACCAACCAAAAATAGAGTCTTGGGTCCAGATGCTGCAATTGTTTGCAGTGCTGCATCTGCGTGGAGTGTCATTCTTAAACTGGGTCCTTGATAGAGTTGTGCAAACAACAGATCTTTTGATTTGGCGACTCCCTCCTCCACATATAATTTATTTCAGCTTGGATTGAACCAAAACTAAAATTGATTTTTCCAGCAGAACAAAAAAGTTTTAAAGTGTTTGGACCCAAAAATAATGTTTGGGTTCTGAGATTTTTTTTTTAAACCTTTTCTATTTAATAAAACTTAAGTTTTTTCTGGACATCTTTCTGAAACAAAAAAGTCAAAACCTCTCTCTTCAGAAATGCCCGAGTGAACCATTTCAATATTTTGGAATTTATTGTTCTTTATCAGCTGAAATGATTTACCAACTGAAACCATTCAGTAAAAACAACCCACATCCATGAATTATACACTCTCCTGGATCTGCATTTTTAGTAGAAAAAAATTATTCACACAAAAATTCTTTTGTAGGATTGGACTGTTGGTATAGATTCTTCTAGAATAATTTACTCCTTGCTGGTAATTGAGTAATGCAATTACGAGGGCATGTCAAACAGTATACTACACATACAGTTTGGAAGGCTTAACAATGCCACATCCTTCCTTCCTTCACAGCTGGATGAACATCACTGAATAATCATGAGTACCTTTAAATCAGGCATCCCCAATTGCAGGGGGAAGGCGTTTCGGTTCCATGATTTTATATAAAAAAGTTCATCCTGGTGTGGTAGGGGAGTTGACAACTGGCAGGCACAGACAAGGACTCCTCACAACCCTGGGTGCCTCCCTGACACAGCACAGTGGAAAGTCAATGGGGAGAAGGGACAATCTGTAAATTCAGAGTGACCCCATTGGCCTCAGTGGAGGTCAGTGTAAATATAAATAGAGTTATTAAAAGCTGAAACTGGCCAAAAATTCAAAAGAAAGAACTAAGCAGTGAACCATCTAGGGTGCTAGTGTATTAGGAGACAATCAGGAAGAGATTAAGATAAGAGGTACAGGAGGAGAATTATGGCCCATATATCCTGAAAGTTTATCTCGAAAAAAGGGGGGAATAAACCGGACCACTGGACTATCAATAATGGAGGGTAAAAACTGTGCTGAATGGATATAGATGTGTGTGAGAAGCTTAGCTACTGCAGCAAAAGTATTTATGATATCTACAAATTACAGAAAGATAATGAAATAAGAGGCAACAGTGACATTTTAGGGGATGGAAGAAGAGAGAAACATAAGGAATAAGAAATTGCAGTGGGTATCTCATATCCCCAAATCATGACAGAAATGATTTAATTCTAAAACAAAGATAGAAGATGCCCCCTTCCTCTCCCCTCTCTTCCCTTTTCCCCCTCGTTCCCCCCCCCAAAAAAATCACAGATCACTCTTACTCATGATTTTAACTCAAACTTTTGTTGAAAGTAAAGTCATCAAGGAAGTCATTGGACTGTGGAGAAGATAATTTCATGTGTCAATGAGTGAGGAGATAAAGTGGAACTTTAGACTGCGTATTACGTACTAAAGAGGAAATAAGTGAGCTTCTGGAGCTGTGGTGAAGTGGAGCTCATGAGCTGAGCACCATGAGTTCAATCTTGCACAACTGAAGTCAATGGAGTTTTGCAATGTACCTCAATAGCTGCATAATTAGGCCTTAAATTAAGATATTCAAATTGGAGAGTTTACTATATTATACTTGATTTCAGTAAGTCTAGGAGTATTAGCGTACATGATTCTATGAGTGGAAATAAGAAAAGGATATAGAAAGCCTGGAATACAGTGAGAATGCTATAGCAAGGGCAATCAGTGGAAAGCAATTCTTTTACAAGACAAAATAGAAGGAAAATGGAAAGGTCAGTGTGGCTGTAGTGATAACTTCTTAAAGATTTGAAGAGTGACAGGGAGTTAGTTGTACATTAAATGAAAATGGATGGGAGTAACAAGACAGGAGTATATGGTGGCAGTCAGATATTGCAGGCAAAACAAGGGCCAGATTCTAATATCCTTTCTTATGCCATTTGGCACCTTGATTTCATATGGCTAACTCCTAGTCAGTGAGAATTGGGTCACTCTTAGTGAAAAAAAGTAAATAGAACTTCAGAAGATAAAGTAATTTTATACTTTTATCAGAAGCAATGAAATATTACTTGAAAGCAAACAGTATAAGAGATGAAGGATATTTGTTTACAGACGTTAGGGTGGCAGAATTAGATGCAATGATCTGTTGATGAAAAAGGAAAAAATTAAATATGATCAAAAGGGTTATTTTAACTTGACAGTTTGATGTATTATTCCATTGATTAAACCAAAGACAATTGTGGAGACGACAGCACTAGAGATGTTTAAGAACATACTAGCTAAAATGTATTGGGGCCAAATTTTGCCTTTGACTTCAGTTAGATTTACTTTTTGCCCAAGCACTGTTGTTGTTGCTGTCATTATTAGCAAAGGATCCAGTCCTCCCACCCTTATTCTTCCTGTTTAGTAGTACCTCATTCTAAAATGAGATTTACTTCATGGTAAGATGGTACTTAGCATGAGTAAAGTTAAAAGAATCAGCCTTCAGTAAGTACTACGTTCTAGATAAAATAGTCAGCAAAACAAAATCAAATTCAGCTAACTATGGAGCATTAGAAAAAGCATTACATTACATTTATTAGACATTTCTAGTTTTCTGTTAGCAAACAAAAAGCCATAGAGAAAAGATAACACAAACATTGCAAAGAGACAGATGGAGTGGGTGGAATATTGTATTTGATTTACTATGGGTTATACTCTGGAATTTTTCCGAGTCTTTGCCAGATAGTGATCTTATTTAATTTGCTTTTACAATGCTCTAACTCCATGGATTTGAGTGGCGATATTCCAGATTTATACTGCGGTGAAATCAGAATCATGCTCTGTTAACATCTTTCCTTGTAGTTTATTTAGCAACAGTCACCTTTATATTTGCTGGCAAAAACACTTTTTTGTTTTGGGAACATGCATGAATGGAGTTGGGGAGTGCACGGGAAATAGTGTCAGAGCACTTGATTAGCATTCCTGGAGTAAACTGGGCTGAATTTCCTAAATGTTAATTGACGCTATAACAAATTGCTAGTGGCATAGTCAAGGTGTACAAGGCAATTAACAACAGGAGAATTGATAGCGAAAGGAAACAATTTTAATAACTGGTCAGGATGACAGATAAGGTGGCGGTTTACTATCCGTGGTAAAGAACATTCTTTCTTACTTATTTGGCTAGTTGAAAAGCTAGTAAAGCTGATCTAATTTAGCCCAGCAGAAAACACTACTAATCTCACAAACTTGATTTCCCTTTTTCATTTCAAGATCTGGCTCCTTTTAATGTGGCTCTGGGCCTGAACCTGGGAGGTGCCAATCGACTCATTGACTAAGGAGTTCAGGATGCTGTGCACCGTGCCACAGTCAATCAGCATCTCCTAGTATAATTGTGCCTTCATAGCCTCCCCATCTATTAATGAATATTATCTCCATACTGCAGTAAGTAATCACATAAAAGAAAGCAGGCTACCTGATTAACAGGATTCTTATCTAGACAGTACTGTCTACTAAGATTGTAAGCTCTTTGGGGGCAGGGATAGTCTTTTGATTCTCCTTTTCTACAGTGCTTAGCAGAGTTAAGTCCTGGTCCAAGACAAGTAATACATACAGATGCTGGAAGTGGATGACAGGGGATGGATCACTCAGTAATTGCCTTTTCTAGTCATTCCTTCTGAAGCATCTTGTATTGGTCACTGGCCAAGACAGCATACTGGGCTAAATGGATCTTTGTTCTGATCCAGCATGGCCATTCTTATGTTTTTATCATAATAGATATTAGGAACACTTGCTTTATTTGGTCAATAGAAGGGCTAATGGAACTTAAGAGGCCAAATTTCACTCTGGTACAACTTATCTGAAGTTAATGTATGCCTAGAGTAGGACTTAGTATGACCAAGTCTAGAAATAGGTCCTCTTAGAATCCATTTTACTCTACTGCACCATTAAGGCCCTGGTATCTCAGGCTCTGTCTACACTGAATGCAACAAATTTGCCACTGTCAGATTGATTTAACTGGATCGATTGAGCAGAAGTGGAGACCCACTCAACCGACCTGAAAATGGATGCTACTAATCCACCTCCGCCAGATGGAGTAATGCTGCGTTGATGGGAGTGCATTTCCTGTCGGCACAGCGAACTGAAGACACTTCAGTAAGTACAAGTTAGGAAGTTGATGTAGCTTTTGTATCTCCCATTGACTGCCGCCGAATTTGGCGGCAAGGGTAGAGATAATCTCAGTAACCTTCCTCGTGGTAAGGGAAGTTTTGGTATAGCTTGTGTCAGAGCTGACCAAAGCCACTCACTGTTTTGACTAAAGGGAACACTAGAGAGCAATTCGTCTGACACAATGGGAATACATGGTCAATGTGAGGTCAGAAATAGAGTTTCAGACTGCAGAGCACAAACTGGCAAGCCAGCAACAAAATAAGACTTTTCTTTCAACAGAAAACAAGTAACAGTTGTAGAGCATGGTTGGGATTTTCAAGAGAGTTTGTGGGAATTAGGTTCCCCAGTCCCATTGAATCGGAATGGGATTTAGGCAGATAATTCCTTCAGGCTCCTTTGAAAATCGCTACCTAAATAATTAAGGGACCAGATCCTGCTTACTCACACTGAGTAGTACCTGAGCATTTTAAAACCAACAGAACTACTCACGTGGTAAGCAACTAGTCAGTGGGCATAAGAACCTGGCCTAATATATTTAAAGAGACTCTAGAACATGCAAACACATTCACTGAATACCCCATCCAGTGATTCCAAGCCCATTTTTGCTTGTACCTCAGCAAACATGGAAACCAAGTCAAAATCAGTGCTCTCTTTAGTGTCATGTTTTCTCAAGATTTGCAGCCTTATTTAACACTTCTTGTGTACATTTGTGTCATCGTTGTGTTATAATTTTGTGGAAGAGGGATTATTGTGGGTCTTTGTTAAAGCTGTGGCTTACTTCTTTAGCCCTTCAATTCTTGTGCTGCATACCTTCAAGTAGATTGCCTACAATCTCTGTCCTGTATTAGAGCGAGAGAGAATTATTTCCTTTAATATTTATAGTTGCGACAGCCATTGCTTCAGCCAAAGAAGAGATTCATCTTTCAGCTCTGCAGCACCAAGTAGGGTTTTTGCATTCAAATTTGCCATGGTTCTAGTGTGACTTCCTTTCCTTTCACACTCAGGAAAGCTCTTTCATGTTCATTTTGATGCAGGATTCTGATCGAGCTGTTGCTGCCTCTAAATTCTTTTTCATTCTGAAAAGGGCTTTGTAATTACTAATGCTTTTTGCCCGGGTTAAGTGAGAATATTTAAATTACGGAAATATGGAAGACATTACCTTTACCTCATTTTTATCAATATGGAAATAACGGGTGAATTTATCATTCTGAAGCACAAAGTTCAGTGACTCTTCTTGCTATAGCAAGCACTCACAGTGGTACTAGGTTGAATAATATTAAATTAAAATCAGCAGCGGGACTAGTGGGTTCAGCAGATGAATAGTAGAACATGGAACCTTTCTTACCTAGGTCACCAATTCAAATCCAGCACAGACTGGTAGAGGCTAGAGATTGGTAAATTTGTTTTGTCCACTTTTGAATCTGTTTGATTTAGGGGACCCTGGGTTCTAGTCCTGGCTCTAGCATCCATTAACTATGTGACCTGGGACAATTCACTTAATCGGTCTCCTTTTTTTTAATCTGTACAATGCACAGTGTAACACTTACCTTTGTGAAAACTGAAGCATTGCTTTTGTCATCCTCATCCCAGGTCTGAAGATAGGAGAGAAAACCAAAAGCAATGCAAGGAAGCAGAAAGCAGGCTCAAGTGACAGTGGGAAGATTGTAAAAGAACAGCAAAAAGAGTTCGGAGGGGAGGAGGAATGAAGGAAACAATCTACATACCAACCAGCTTCTTAGCTGAGCTTTTGGAAAGAGGTGATTTTCTCCCTCTACTACAGAGAGTCAGACTTTAGGGACACAGGGATCATCATGATTATCTAGCATGACCTCCTCCACCTTGCAGGCTACCGAACCTCACCCACCCACTAATAGAGCCCAGCTTGGAAAAGTGTGTCTTCTTTTTAATAAAATAATAACAATGGATTTAAACTACAAGGGGAAGGAGCATTTGAAATTAGTTTGTGAGATTTCCAAAACCTTAAATCTGTAAGTATCTATATACCCATGGTACGATATAGTAAGCTATTGTACATCTGATACTGTTTGGTATCCAACTCCCTAGCTTTCATCCATCCCAAGTCATAAATCATTAAAAGTTGCTGATTACTTGGGAGGCTTCAGGAAATGAGATAGTGGTCTCATTTCAGTTCCTAAAGCTCACCAAACCACTTTGGCAATTGATATGAATTAGCAATCTGCTTGAAAGTCTTAAAGGATATACAGAATGCACTTTCCTCAGTCCTAAAAGTGTATCTATTCTGGTCAGGTGTAAGCAAGCATGGAAAGACTTTGTATCTTTGCTGCATGTGCTGTGTGTGTCCTGTGGGTAAACACAGAACCTCACTTCCAGGACTGTCAATGTGGCATCTTTCATGAGCACTAAATTCACTTTACTGTCCCTTGAGTCATCTATAGTCCTGAGACATCAGATGATTGATGTAATATCTGAAATAACGGATCCTGTAGCAATTTTAATCTTTCTGATTGCACTAGACATATTGTTTTGCAGTGCCCTTTAGAACCAATACCACATGCTTGCTTACAGTGATTCAAGATTTCATTTTTCAATACAGTAATTCTTTCCATGAAGCAGTATTTCATCCCCTTAAATAGTGATCATGACAACAGCTACCTATATCGTTGTTGTTTAAGGCTCTCTCCCTCTTTCATTTAATAAATGTAGTTTATCTCAGACAGACCTCTTTTCTTTCAGCACCAACCACTTTTACACCCACTAGAAGACTAACTTCTGAGTCTTTTAGTAGGTGATAGTAGAAGCGAGGTACATTTCTTCAAAACTCCCAAACATGACCTGATTGCAGTATTATAAAAGGGTGCCTTCCAAAAGTAGGAGCATTGTATCAATCTTAAAATACAAACCAGCTGTAAGAGGTTCTTCCTGATGTCAGAAGAACTCATTTTTCTACCACTTTTCAAGTGCTCTCTCAACAAAACTGTTAACTGGCTATTTTTATTGTTAGCCTGAAAGAGTGTTCAAGCTTATCATCTAAACTCCCAGATTTGATAAATAGTCAGAGCATAAATGTATTTGTTAAGGAAACAGCCCGTATAAAGCTGGGAGAAATTTGATTGATAATATTTACTGAATGGATACAAACATTACTGGCCTTTTTCTTCAGTGTTTTTATTCATTGTTAAAATTCAACCAGGGCTTAGCACACATAGTAAGAAAATTGGAAAAAATGACTGCTGGTGTCGGTTGAAGAGAAGGACTGGTGCACTAGCACCATTATCTAATGATCTTATAGAAACAAAGTTGATATGACTAGCCTTCCTTTAATAATGACTTAAATTTATTATTCACTTCAAGGATTTGATCTATCATAGTAATGAGCACTTTTTAAAAAAAAGTGTAACCATATGCCTCCACTGTTATCACACAGGAGCCATGAGCTGTTTGTCACAATCCTCATAGTGGTGACCCTTGTTGTCCAAAATATAATGCTGTCACTCATGTAATGAGTGGGCAATAAATCACCACAGCGTACCCTGTAGCTCCAGTTTTAGTACTATTTCAGCATGGAGGTTACTTCCCCCTTAATCAGAAATGATGCCTAATGCAACAAGAAACCCAGACTACAAAGGTTGGAACCTTGAAATGTCTGAAATTGGGCAATTTGTGTGCATCTGCGCACACACATAACATTTAAAACCACCATCCATCATCAATATCAATCACACGTGGCAGCAGCTTTAGCAGCATTATTTTCAGTACATATTTCACTAGATGACAGCTTAGCCTTCTTAGAATCTCTCTGTACATCAACCAAGTGAAGAAAAGTGGATTTGCTCTAAGTAGAAAGTGTTTTTCCATCTGATTTCATAAGCATGTAAGTACAATTGCTAATGCAATAGATATTTGGTGTTATTCTGAGGACTGCGCACTCTTATCAGGGACAGTAAATGCCATATGACTCAAGAGCCGTCATTCTGAAAGCCAGACTTGCAGTGATCAACATAAAAGCCTATATGTGACAGCAAAGAAATAATCAGCCTTAAAATCAGTTAAGGAATATATAAACTCCCAAGATAGATATTTGCACTATACTGTTTTGGATAGATGCCCACATCTTTTAATTTAAACTTGTCAAAGTGTTCATTCAAATATTGGACCCCGTGACCACGGAAGGTACAAAACTACTGAACTAAACACAAACAATGAACACCGCCCCAATAGTTTTCCTCCTTTCCCCATTCTCCAAGTCATAATAAGCCCAATGCTAAACATGATCAAGTGTGGCCCAAAGTGTAGATGTCAAGAGGAACTCAGCTGGTCCTGCTGTGAACAGAGAAAGCCTCCTTCTACATCTCTTCCAAAGTGCAACTTCAGGAGAAGTAAAGAAAAGTCATTGTCTTGCAAGAGGAGCTTAGCACATGGCAGTAATGGGTCATTTTTGAGTCTCATTTAATCATGCTGGTCTTCGAAAGACTTAAAATTACATAGTGCTGAAAGTAGTGCATAACCTTTTAATTTAACAGATAGAAAGAGTACTACTATGGAACCCACTTCCACTGATAGAACTTCCATAGCTATTAGATCAGATAATAGTTTTAACAATTTTTGATGTTAGTTCAAAACAATTGGTTATAGAAAAGTGTTTGCCTAATCAGGCCAAAGAAAAGTCAATAAATAAAGACACTAGGCAGGTTTAAGCCAGAGACATTGAAAATTGCACTTTTAGTAGTGGCATTTTGAGGACCTGAAACTAGCCCTCCATGAGCAGACCCACTATGAGAATGCCATGTAATGGTAGCAGCAGAAATCCAACGAATATTTTCAAGAAGAATAGTGAGGAGAAAAAGTACCTAGAGGTAATGGTGGGGAGAGCTGGCAGGAGAAATTAAAACCACTAGGAAGAAGATAGAGGAGAGAGAAAAGAACTAATTAAGAGGAGATAGCAGACCTTGAAGAAAGCAAGAGTAAAACAGAGGAGAGAAGGGGAAAGAGAAAGAGCCCAGTAATGACCAAGGAAGTCCTAGGAAGAAAAATAATTCTCTTCAGTGGGGTTTGAGAAGCAGACAGGGAAGTCTAGAAGAACCGAAAGAGCTCTTGGTGCCTTTGAAGAAGACAGAAAGAGGTAGGAGACCTACATTTTAAACAGTCCCTTTAAGGACACTGACTAATAGAGCTAATAGAAAAACTTCTCCAAACTGAATTAAATATCAGTCAGTCTGTGACAATTATTAATAGTCAACTGTCACAATCCCTCCTTCACCCCAGGATTATCACTTTGCCAATAAATGCTGAAGGGAAAAAATTGTGTCAGATCTTTTCAAGAACTGATTGCTATGCACACTATATAATACAATATGCATCCATTACAGTTTCCTATCCCAGAGCTATTGTCCAGCACGCTCAGCATTTCCAAGCAGGAAATGATGGCACTGTAGCTCATGTACAATAGTACAGTATGTTTGTTGATAATATTTCTAATTAAATTACACTGACAGTTTAGTTGCTGAATACAAAGCATTGCAGCTAAAAGCTTTCTAAGATTACCGTTTGCAAGCAGATGTTCCAGTGACCTCAACAGGTAATAAAGAAACAGATTTCACATGATTAATTGTATGTTTATAAATATTTGTCTATAGATCTTTACTTATTGGACCATTTTTGGAGAATGAAAAGCTGATACTGAACATCTTGCTAATGTACCAGACCACAGAAAGACACACTTCTATCACAAAACAGCTATAACATGTCGCATTAAGGGAATACATCCAGCATGCGTGCATTTAAGCAGTAGACTACAAATATTCAGTAGCTGCCAAACGATCTAGGCAACTAAATGCTTGTTTTTAAACTACTTTTCTAATACATATATTAAATGACAAATATGCTACTTTAAAAGGTATTTAATACAAATGGACCTCATTTCATATGCAAATTGAAACCGACAGCATTGGTATAAAAATATGTAACACAAAACACAGATCTAGCAAAGTTAGAACATATTTTTCAAGTAACAAATCTTAATCCTACAGTTTGTATTCAGGCAAAACTCCCATTACTATTAATAATAGTAGCAGTAGTAATAACAATAATAATAAAAATACCACTATCTAGCTCTTATATAGCACTTCTCATCAGTAGATCTCAAAGCATTTTATAAAGGAGATTAAATATCATTCTCTCTCATTTTACAGTCATAGAAATGGATAGTAATGGGAATTTCACTCGAGGAAGGACTGCAGGATCAGTTTAGGAATAATATACTACAGGACAGTCTTTCTGAATAAAAGATTAATTTCCTTTATCCAAAGAAACAATCTCTCCCTTCTGCATAATTAGAAACTGATCATCACAGAAGCAAAATTTATCACACAATATTTAAAAAAGAGAAAAAAAAATTAACTTTGCATGTTTAAGAAAGATGATCCATTTCCAACAGGACCACATTGTTTAGAAGAAGTCATTTTAATTCTCTTCAAATTCAAGTAAATACATACAATTCTTCAGTTAGCATTCTACACAACATGCAAGCTGCCCAGGAGAAACATTTTAATTATTTAAATCTAGAAAAGGAGAACAATTGAGAAAATAAATATTTTAAAGATGTGCTGTCTGCAACCTCTGTACAGACAGCATAATCAAATCTCAGATTAGAAGAACACAAGGGAATTTCATCTATTTAGATATATACATAGAGAAATATAAAATCTGCAACAGTATGATTCAAAAAACAACTTTGGAAGAGCCTTGTATAGATCCAACAAAACTACTGAATGCAATACTTACTACCGTGAATACTCCGAATGAATAGCTATTTTTAATCAGTGGAAATTGGCTACCTCAATATTAGACTAAGTGAAAACCAGACCATAGAATGGGATACAGTATCTGATCCAAAACAAGCCACAGTAGGTAAAGCTCATTTTGTGAATCTTGGTTTGAATGGGAGCAGACTCAGGCCTCAAATCTCTTTCACAATCAAATTTAGATTCAAAGTCTTACCCTGCACTATTGAAATTAATGGGAGCTCAGAATGCCAGACCTAACTCAAAACATAAAGCTCATCTCAAACTAGTCAATTTTCAAACCTAGGTGACAAAGACAGTCAATTTCAAAATTGCTGAGCACCCAGCATTTTACACTCAAATGACCTATTTAAAAGTAAGTCACTTAAAGGAAACACACTCTTATTCCACACTCTCAATGATTTACTGAACACCAGGTTTAGAAACGTTACGATAGAATCACAGGAAGGGACAGAAAATACTGTTTGAATGTAAAACAGAATTTCTGTGAGAAGGTCATTTTATCAAATATACACCTGGAGTCCCAAACAAGGTTACTTTTGGGAAAATGGTGAGGAGGTGCGGGGTGGTTAAGATCAAGATATTACAGTGCTCTGTGTTTTGTCTAATTCCACTTTGTGCGATAGAAACTAGAACTAAAAAATTGTACCTATGTTAGTGAACCTGCTTCATTTAACTAGGTAAACAGAAAGCAAACTTCACTCAATTTTCATAAGTGAAAGAGGGTCTTTGCTACTAATTAACCTATCATTCAATAAATTAATGTAGTTAGAAAGCTGAGAAAATATGGTGAGATGCAGGTCATAAAAGAAATTATGAGAGATGACTCAACAATAAATAGTAAAATATAAATGCTGTACTTACTCCAGTGCATGGTGTGTAGTCTTGACTTAATTCACCATCACCTGAAAAAAATTAAATTAATACAGAAAATAAGTCTCACTGATTTTATCAGTAAACTGATTGTGTGTGTGTTATATCATTTTTACCAAGTGCAAAACAGAATAAAATCCAGTCATTACAAAAATATGAAAAAGTTAGGATATATACAGGTTAGCAATTCGAACTATACCAGAAGACAAGAAGTATTACAATGACAAGTGGACAGTTAAATGAACACATGTGGAATACCTACTGTGCAGCTAATGAAGGGGGATGAGACTTTACTGTTCAGTACTTATTGCATATAGGGGCCCGAATATGTCCCTGTGCAGTTGAGGCCTAAGATATTTCCAGGGCCAAATCTCATGTCCTTAATTTTTACTCAGGGCTAAGGACTGACTAAAAATTTCAGGATTTGGTACTAAATAGTTTTTTGTTTTTGTAGGAAATATAATATTAAACTGAAATGCTAGAAGTTAAATTTACAAAGGTCTGATGGACAGCAAAGTTACTCAGTCTGCCAAAAAATGTGTAGTATTCTGAGAAAGTGTAAATGTAACTAGTCATACAGACCAATAAATATATACAGTGATGACAATAGTTGAGCATAAACATTTGAATGCAATCATCCCCCTCTTCATTCCAAAAAACTAATCCTTCTCTTCCTGCATTTCTCCAAATACACATGTTCTTACATTTTGAAAGTTAAAACTTTTTTAAAAAGCACAATCAATTTGAAAAGCAAACAGTTAATTGAACAGAGTAACAAAGTGAGTTAAAAACCAGTAAATTAAGCCAAGTACTCTACTAGATTTTTCCACCATATGATTCACAGCTCTCTTCTACTTGAAGTAATTCTCTGTTGAACAGCTCTCGGCAGTGGCATATGACACTCATGCCTATCACTCACTGCACTCAGTAGCTTACATTCAAGTTCAAGAATTCTACTTGTGGCTATTTGAACCTGCAGACTGAACAAGCTCTTATAGACTGCCAAGTGCTCCCAGTAAACCCCCAGCTTCTTCTGCTGCACAAATGTTCTCTGGCTGCCTAAACGAGCAGACTTTCACTGCTTGCCTGGATAGAATTTTCAGTTTTTAGCTGCTCGAGATCTAGGGTGACCAGATAGCCAGTGTGAAAAACCAGGACAGAGGGTGGAGGGTAACAGGCACCTATATAAAAGGCAGAGCCCCAAATATCAGGACATCTGATCACCCTATCAAGACCATAGCTCAGAACTTGTGGCTCACCAAAATGGGTAGCCCAACACACCAAGGCTTGGGTGTCAGATCACTTAGCTTGCAGGACATCCAGTCCCCAGCAAGCTCTAACTGCAGTTAGCCAATTAACCCATATTACCACCTATTTTGGTTTAGTGGAAATTTAATGGGGCGCCCACACGACAGGGGGCCTGGGGGGGGGGTATTAAAATGGCTAGGCAAGCCAATTACCTGCCCAGGCTGCACCTGAAGGAGTCAGGTAACAGGCCATTAATTGGAAATGGGCTCAGCTGGGCCGAATAGGAGGGGCTATATAAAGCCCAGGAGCTGCAAGCAACAAGGGTTTGTTAGGAAGTAGTCTATAGTCATTCCCTGGGAGGAGGGAGTTTGGGCTGGCATACCCAGGAAAAGGGGGAAGCCAGGTAGGCAGTAAGAAGCCCAGGGAAACAGCAGCTAGAGGTAGCATTGTACAGACATTGGCTGCTTGTTATAGGGTCCCCAGGCTGGAACCCAGAGTAGAGGGCAGAACTGGGTTCCCCTACCAGCCACTGGGAAGTGGCACAAGGCATTGGAAATGCCAGCCAGCCAGCCGGTCCAGAAGGACTTTGAATTCCCTGGAAGAGGAGAATCTTAGTGACTTGGCTGGAGGCCAAGCCATGAAGCAGCAGCTGCAGCTCTGGGAGTGAGAGACCCGTAGGGTGAAAGAGATGATGGGCAGAGGGAGGGCAGTACCTGGCAAAAGCTAATCCCCAGAACCACCAGGAGGAGGAGCCACATGCAGCAAGTGGGCCCTGTGAACGGAAATAAATTGAAACATTTGAAAAAACTGAACGTTTTTGAAAAGTAGAAAATACAAGATGCAGAAACAATTTTAATCTGAGGATTTATAATACTCTTAGCATAGCACCCTGCCATAGGACATGCAAAATTCAGTCCCTAAACAAAAAGGCAGCTTCAATGGACACCTTCAATAGCCTGCTTCTAAAAAAAGTACTGAAAGTAGTGTATTGCAGAAAAACGCTGCACTTGCCTGTCATGCTCACCAACAGTAAGTTTCACGCATAATTAATGGAACAAACCAGCAAGACCTCAACTACTGAATAATGGCCTCTCACAATAATACTAGAATACCTCTGTGAGACAAACTTGGACTTGACCATTTATGAAGTTCTCAAAAAAACCATGAGATGCCACCTTAAGTCCAGGAACCTACTTCCAGTTAGCTGATAAAGCTCTTATTGCTTTCAGACCATTGCCAAAAGACAAGGGTCAGAATATGTGAGAAAAAGGTTGTGTCAAGAATCAAGACTTGATTACAGATCTTACAGAACAATCACCTGGTTTCATTATGCCATGTGAAATATGGATCACAGCAAACTGCATTATAACCTTGAATGGGTGTTGCAATTAATTACTATACAAATGAAAGATAGCCTAGTACACAAACATGGAGAAGGCGTACGAACCATGGAACATGGTTCCTAGTGAATGGGTGCCTTGTAAGATCCTTCTCCAGTGAAATGGCCTTGATTCATTCCGTTTCACCAAAAGCAATAGAGTGGATGTCGACCTTTAATATTGCTTTTCAAGTTGCTGTATGAAAGAAGAATGTTTATGCAACATTTGGGTGGGTAGTTCTTTAAGAATAATACAGTCTAAGTGCAGACCCCTATTTACTGCCAACTGACTCTCGAAGATAACTAAAAATTAAGAGCCATTGGTAAAATTCTGCCCTCTATAAGTCCATTAATATCAGTGGAGTTGGACCTCCTGATATCAGGTGTAAACAAAGGCCACAACATCATCTCTCCATGCACTGTGCCTCACTGAGTTTCAAAGAGAGTCTAATATTTTTCTCTAGATATGGACAAAACATTCCTTTTTTATTTTATAATGAAAGTTTGTTACAGAGAGGTTGGAAGGCATCATTGGTTGCATTATTTCATGTAATACTGAAGGGAAAAAAATAAGGAATTATTTTTCTTTCAACAATACAGTGTCCACAATGTGTCTCTACTCCTGCTCCTATTAAAGTCTCTGGTAGAACTCCCCAGTTTAATTAATTGGAAACAAGATCAGGCTCTCAATTACTTCTTAGATTAAACAATTTTTACTGGGTTTATTTTCAAGTGGGGGATTTATACATTACTGCTTCTGTTTTGAAATGTGATGTGTACATTTTACAAATATGCACTCAGCACATGCCATTAGACTTTTTTTCTTGAGGACTGATTGAGACTTTGTCAGTGTTTGAGCACTGGTTCCAATGGAACTATATAGATATACACTATACCAGAATCTTGATATTGAGAAAAATATCCATATAAACAATGGTGAAAAAAAGAAGATGCATATGGTACAATTTATTTACAGTGATTTACATGTACTTAAAGAATCTGCAGTTAAAGAATATGTTTCCTTTACAATTCAGGGCTTGAGTAGAATTCCAAATAGTCTGATACTTAAAAAAAGGACAAATTTTGATCTTGCTTACATGATCTTAAATCTGGGGTAACTTTATGAATTTAGATCTGAGCGTGGAGCAGAATCCAAACAAACTGAGTACCTCTCTAAATAATAAGTTAACAAGGGATTTCATGTGGCTTCCAACTAAAGGGTTTTTTTTACAAAAATCAGATTTAAATTACATACAGGTTTATTTTAAAAAATAAACATTTAAAATGTGAAATTGACCATCTATGTGAAGATCTAAATTTATTCATTCAAATAATTTAAATTAAATACAAAAAGAATAGATAATAAGCATTACAATAAGCATTTGCTGCAGAGTTTTAAAGTCATACTACAGAGCTGGTGAATGTCACTGGTTAAAGCACCTGGAACCAGAGATTGTTGAAGTGCTAACCCACCTTTTGACAGTAATAGCTATTCCTGCAAGCAGAGAATGTTTTCTTTACCTCAGGGCTGGTCTATACTTACCTCCGAGATTCGGCAGCAGTCGACAGAAGATACAAAAGTGACGTAAAAAACTTGCGTAATTTACGTCGACTCCGCTGCTTCCGTTCTGCGGGGCATCCATAGTGCGCTGCGCCGACGGGAACAGCATTCCAATTGGTGTAGCGCTACACACCTTTTGGAGGTGGTTCTCATAGGCCCATTTCTGGATGGACTGAGCATGTCTTTATTGACCGCTCAGTCGATCCAGAGAAATTGATCTGACGGTGGTGAATTTGCCACCGTCGGTATTGCGGAGGAACCCAATCTCAAAGGTCCTTGCTTATACGCCCGTTGCACAGTGGATGGTCCAAATAAGCCAGACAGCAGTTTAGCAAAGCCAAGAGTTTATTCCTTATGCAAGGAAGGTGTCTCCTATTGCTAGGAGAGACCTTGAGCATACATTTCTAAAAGTTTTTATAGTCTTAAACAAACAAGTCTATTTATGTCACAGTTTCCATAGCAATGGTTTCAAAAAAATTTCTCATCTAGGAATTTCTTACCCTAACAGTTTCAACTTCCCCTATATAGTTGCAAGCTCTTCCTTTGCATTCCATACCTGCCTTGGTTTCCTACTGTTTTACTTAAGACTTCCTTTTGATTTCACCTAAATCAGTTGAGTCTAGTGTGATCTTAGTCCAATCCTCTTTTCACTGTTTGTGGATATTTCTGAAACTGATCTGCAGTAGCAGCCTGAAACGTTTCTTAGAAGGATTTCTCTCCTGTGATTAAGTGAAAATAGCAGTGTCAATATTCTGTGTTCATTGTTAAATACTCTGCTAGAGTCAAGGTATACATCTCTGAGAATTAACTTTCATTCCGGAGGATCTACATATAAACTGGTACTCCTTTAAGAGAGTTTTGTGACCTCAGAATAACTTTTGAAAGGATATTCTCTATTTGATTATCTCTATATGAAAAAGGAGAGCAAAATCATTGGAGAGTACATGGTCTAAAGTTTCCATCAGCATCAGTTTATAATGAATGCATTACTCACCGGTGGTAAAGCCAAAGGCATCCCACACTCACGCCAACGGAAAACTTTAAATTGTACAACTACATCACAGTCAGAAGAAAACCATTCCAGAGCATAGAAGTATTTGTCAGAGCCAGGCTCTGATATGGATATGTGAATGAGTTGCTATAACCAGAGGTGCATATATTAATTATTGGCATTTGAATTTGGATTTGGAATTTGAATTGAGTTTCTTGTGTATTGACATAAACTTTGGTTCACAGGAATCTACCAGAATTTCACCCTAACGTACACAGATGACTTAAAGAGACATCGATGCTGAAAGTCAATATGAGCTGAAAGCCCAAGTTCCCTTTGTGTCTTTAAAAATCTCCCCTAAGCTTGCACTCCTTAAACACAAATAAGTTCCAAAATAACTACACAATCGCTTGAAATAGCTCTGAACTATCAGAGCTGATATCTTGAATTCATATGGGTCCTGGATTTTTCTGGTTTTCCTGCAACTAATTTTCCTTTATATGAACTCTTAATTAACCAGTACTTAAACTTAAAAAAAACCAACCCACAACACTCTCAAAGAACTTCATTTCACCCTAGAGACATACCAGTTCCCAAACCCTGTGTGATGTACATGTTCAAATATAAACAGCAGTTTTCCTCAGAAATCCTCTATTTTGTTTCATGAACTGGTGTCATGTTTATTTAGTTCCCTCCAGAGATACATTTCTCCATAACAGAACCCTAGCAGTAATGGGTTTAATATGGCGCCATCATACCAAGCCCACACTCAGAAGGGGCTTAAGTAGTTGGGGCTCCACTCCACCTGTGCCGGCTGGAGGGGCAGCAGTGGCTGCAGCCAGTGCTGGGGTGGAGCCAGTGGGTGGCAGAATGCAACTGGGGAGTGGTGAGACAGCAACCCGATGCCCTTCCTGCCTGTCCAGATCACAGCGGCCAGGGCACTGCTTCCCTTCCTCCTTTGCTGCAGATGGCAACCAAGGAGACCAGCATGCGGGGGCCAGGTGCTGAGACACCCTTTCCTGGCAGGCCGTGCCCCAGGGACTGGCTGCAGTGCAGGGACAGCTGCCAACCTTCTCCCTGTACTGGGAGCTAAGTGCTGCCCTTGCCCAGCATACAGCCTAGGGAGCAACCAGAGTCGAGGGTGCGCCCCAGCCCACTGGAAACAGGGTCCCCAAAGGTGCTGGGGAAAGACTCCACAACTCTGGGGGAAGGCACCCTGCTTACTGCCCAAGCCTGATGCCCTGGGGCAGCTGTGGTCAGTGCTGTCTCTGCCTGGCGGGGCAGGGCACGTTGTTCCGGGAGGGTTGGCACTGGTGGAGGGCTCCTGAGCCTGCTACGGCTCCCCCGCTCGTGCCCCCACCTCCAAAGTGCCTATCTATGAGGAGATTGCAGTGCCCATGTGCAATCCTCCCTGTGCCAAGCCCCAATGCCCGTGGCCAGCCCCTCGCTCCAAGGACCGACCTCCCCCACCTCCTGTACTATGCCCCATTGTCCCCAGGGGGGCCCACAAGTATGTTTGGTGCCAAGCCCACAAAAGGTTAATCCAGCCCTTGAACACTAGAGGGCAAAGATGACTGACTGATAAACATAACTAACGGGCCAGGTGCAAGCATAGAGGAGAAGAGATGAATGACAAACCACCCATTAGTTCTTTTATCTGATGTGAACTAGAAAACGTCACCAGTATTAATTATTTCACTTGTATTTCTTCTTTCAATTTAGCACTAAGCCACCCTCTAATATTTTCAATGATATATCCAGTTGTACACGTGTGTAGATGTATGCGTGCATGTGAGATTAATATAGTCATCGGCTATCCCTTGATATGAGGATGTCTGTCAGTCAGGGGGCAAGTCAAATTCTAGCCTGAAGTTGATGGAAGTTTTTGCACGAGTGCTATTCCAGCAGCTTTGAAGACCTCCATAGGAATGCCATCTGGGCCTGGCACCTAGTTGTTTCTAGTCTGAGTGATGGCACACCAAGCTTCCTTAGAAGACTGGGGGTGGAAGGTCAGCAAGAGGTTCTCTTACTTGAAGTCATCTATTAATGTTGAAGAATGGACTCTGTGGTGGACTCTGTGGAGATTTCAGATTTGTGGTTCAATCATCTTGAAATGCTCCTTCCAACGTTGTTTGAGGTACATTGTTCTCAAGACGGGTGGAGCTGCAAAGGGGTTATATCGTTTGAACTTGGCTTGTAGATGGCTTTCATTGCTTGAAAAAAGCTTCTCATGTCATGTTGATCAGCGCAACTCTGCATCTCCATGGCCTTTGCTTGCCATCACAGATTTTTGGTGTCATGCAGCCTCCTCTGAATTTTAAACTGATAAATCTCTCGTTTTTGTTGGTTAGAGGGTTCATTTGCCAAGTACAAAATACGCTTCTCTTCTGATGAATAAGTGCTAGAATTTCCTCATTGTTCTCAACAAACCGATCTTGATAGTGGTGACTGGAATATCCAAGTGATTCAGTACATGCCTTCTGAATAATGGTCTTGAACTCCTCCCAATGTGTTTGAATGTCCATATTGTTAGGTAGCTCAGAGAACCTTTCAATGAGGTATTGAAGAGTCTCATGCCTAGTGTGACTTTGAAGGGCTTTGATATTAAATCTCTTCCAAATCCTTTTGGTTGTTTATGGTGTTGTGGTACAAGCTGCGTGTTTGTGATTGATCTGACTAAATGATGGTCTGTCCAGCAATCATCTACAACTCTCCACGGCTTGTATAATATGGACATCAGTACGATCACAGGCTCGGATGATGACAGTCAAGAAGATGCCAGTGTTCAGGATGAGAGTGTTTCCATATGGTCTTATATTTGTCCCTCTGTCTAACGATGGTATTTGTCATAAGCAAATCATGCTCCACACATTTACGGAGGAAAGAATGTTATTAGAGTTAACTTTCCCCACCCCTTTCCCAATGGTGCCTCTCCAGACTTCGGGATGTCACCCAACTCTTGCACTGAAGTCACCCATGAGGATAAGCTTGTCTTCCTTGGCTGTGGCAGTGAGAATTGCATCAAGAACACAGCAGAACTACTCCTTGCTGTCTTGGTCATCACTGAGCGTGGGAGCATAAGCACTGATGACTGTGTCATACTGGTTGTTACTAAGCTTAAGACACAGAGTCAGGAGATGTTCGTTTATACCCCTGGGGAGTTCTAAAAGCTGGCTAGCAATCTTGTTCTTGATGGCAAAACCAACCTCATGAATAAGCCTCTCTTCAGACGGCTTTCCTTTCCAAAATAAGGTATAACCATCTCCATCTTCTTTCAGTTGACCTTCATCTGCCCCAGGGGGCTCATTTAGAGCCACAATTTTGATGTCATATCTTGCAAGTTCTCTAGCTCTTAATGACAGTTCTTGCAGGACAGTCACTGTTCAGAGAAACCATGAGTGCGTGAACATTCCAAGTGGCAAACTTCATTACTTTGCTTTGTATGTTCTGACTGTAGGTAGAGTGATCTGGCTGGACGTGGCCATCCAGCCAGGTGGCATGGGAGGGGAGGATTGTGACAGCCTATGTTTTGGGCACCTTTCTAGCCCCTTCCCAGTTCAGGCTGAGCAGAAGGGATCTTGAAAAGTACTGCTCAGCTGCAGCTGTCAAATCGTGCTTCTCTCTCAAGTACCAGTGCAAGATGACCAACAAACACCTGCCACCTGTGTGCTGATTTGTGATTAGGGACTCCCAGATATCACAGCTCCTGTCCCCACCACCACTCATCCATTGCCGCAGGACTATGTTACTGGGGTATGTTAACACCCTTGGCTGAGGCCTACGTGTGAAAACCTTTTAAGGGAGGAGCTGGTGTGCAGGCAGCAACCTCACAAAACTGGACAGGAAGGAGCCCTGGACTTGGTGGCAAGGAAGTTCGAGACAGCCAGAGGTCTCTGTCCTGCTGCAGACCTCATTTGCCTTCGCAGCTGCAGAGAACTGACATGTCCTTAAATATGCCTGTTCTGCTGTTGCGGTCTTGAAAAGCTTGGACCGTGTTCCATCTGGAACCTCACCACAGACCTGTTCACCAAGGGTGACCCTACCAGGAGTACAGCATTCTGGATGACAGTTCTCAGGATCATTGGGACACAAAAGCCTCATTGGGACACAACAAGGTAACGGTCCAAGGAGAGGGAGATTAATATATGTTCTACATACAGAAAGACCCCAAACCTACATTAAGAGGATATGCATCAGGAAGTACCACAGGTCACCTTGCATGCATAAGCTTAACTCTCCGCCCTGCAGCCCTGGCCCTAGGTCTCTTGCTGCCCAGGGTGGAAAACTTTTTCAGTGTACCCCTTTCTCCAAGCAGCCTGGCTAAGATGGACTGATTGAGTGGCTGTTGCCTGTGCTCACTTTCCTTCCCCGAGATGCTGATTTAATATCATTGGACATTGGTGCCCAGAGCAACTGCCTTGATTCCCCACACCTAAGACTAGCCCCATTCTACCTTAGCAGTGATCTTTAACTACCTGATCTCATTACTTATTACTTAATATAAGCACTAGGTGATGAAGGTGAAAGGCATCCTCAGGGAGATTTTCATAGAACATTGAGGCTCCACCTGTGCCTCCCCCCAACACAGCAACATGCTGCTATGACCCATGGTCCTCTCAAATCCTACTGTTTTGGGTTTAGCATGATTATCCTCCCTCACCATTCCAGGCCCTGTTGTTGCTTTAGGTGTCCAAGAAGAAGAAATGAAAAGCATATATATCCATTGCCTCCTTAAAAGAAGCCTGTTAAAGTGAGTTAAGTTCACTCCTGAGCATTGTAATTTTACTCCTTTCCAAGAAAAATCATTTGACCATAACTGGCTCCATTTAATGTAATATTTTTAAAGATGACATTTTATAGCCCTGAATAATATTTTAAGTTTCAGGCTATACCTGGAAATTAAAAAAAACAATTTCTATAAAGGAAAAAATTGTTAGATCGAAGTACTACATATTCTTAAACATCCATTCCCAGGAGCTGCTCTAGCTACAGGCCGCTGCCTAGCGAGACAGCTTCTGCCTGGGGAGGCAAGGATGGTAGGGCCAAATCTGCATGAGTGGGACTGCAAATTGGTGCTTTCCCTCCCTCTCCCATGCCATTTCCAACATAACCACCAAACCATCAAAAGGCTCACTGTGTCTCTACAGAAGTTCTGATGCCGTTCAGAACCATAAGAAGAGGGGGTCGACATTTTGACTAGGGCAGCAGATTGTCTTGACTGGCCTCCGTCTACTCCTCCTTTTTCTCCATTCTCCTATTCTTTATCTTTTTCTTCCTCTCTTCCTGGATTCAACAGTTAATTTCATATTATTTATGAAACAATACACGAAGGTCAGAGGAAAACCTTAGAACCTACATGTTTGCAAGAACCTGTGTTTGTATGAGTCCATATACAAACACACTAGCAGGCACTTTCAAATATCTAGGTTCTAAGGTACTCCTTTGACCTTTGTGTGTTTTATACTGTTTGCTGTTCACCACTGTGCATGCATGCTGACGTTTTATCTGTATGATAGCCACACTCTCTCTGCTTCAGGAACTTCCTCACAAGCTGAGGCAATGGACAGACAAAAATTGCCACCACACACACTGTCTTCTTGTCATGTTAGCCCGTTGTATCCACAGCCACAAACACAAGGTGGGGCAAGAGAAGGAAACTATTCCTTCTCCCACCTCGACCTGTGTTTTACCAAAGTATTATTAGCGGTGTGCAATACTCAAAGTCTAAGAACTTAAATTTTCAAAACCCAAGCATTGACTCTGCAGATGATTTCATGCAAAGCACAGCAGTTTCATAGAAACACTGACTTGAAAACTGGGAAGAGGAGCAAGTTTATAGTGCTTTAATTTCACTGAAAATATTTCACTCTGCTCTAACCCAAGCTGTATAGTGCTCTGGTAGACACACGTTTGAGATGGTGATTAAAGTAATTGTACTTGCATCCTCACAAGCCACATTGAACACAGATTTCCACACTTGAAAATCTAATGCATTTAAACTACATTACCACCTAACACCCAGCAACCCCCAAGCAATTTTGCCTTAGAATAAATATCAGTCATAGCTTCCAATCAACTCGAACACTCACTTCATACCCAGGTGGGGAACACACTGGAATTCATAACTATGAAATTACTGTGAAACAAACATAACACTCTCCTAGATGCCACTATATAATACATTACAACACAGCCTGAGTTCTTAAGCTGCTCAGAATTTTCTGCATCTCTTCTCTGCAAATCATTATGAGGCGCTGCAGAATGCAGATATGAAGTTGTTCCAAAAGGCAAAAAGAAAGACAGTTCTTTAACGTGGTTCCCCAGTCACCACCCATGAATTTTGTTCTCTCAGCTGTCTCTTCCAAGAAACTAAAAAGATTCAGTGTTAAGTGATCCTCATTTTATATAAAAGAGTAACACGTGCTTCAAGGGGGAAAAAAATCACCTCAGGAGAAAAATAAAAAGGAAGACATTGCTTCATTTCACAAAACCACTGTTTAGTTGCACAAGAAATAAAATCTATTTTTTCAGTGAAGGATGCTTTTTTGTGGCTGGTTATTGGGAGCTGCTGATGACAAGCTAAAGACCATTTGATGTTGTCTGTTGGCAGTAGAAATCTTTATGTTCCACTCTGCAACTGCTGAGTTCTGGGAGTCTGCAATTTGTGTTTCTATTATATTATATAAATGCAGACTGCTATTTCTCAACAGAAAGCAGCCATACCACAAGAGATGCATATTCATATCTATCTTAGGTACTTATGTGTTCCCAATTACCATGGTATAAATCTTTAATGCATTATCCTCACACCAGCCCTATGAGAGAGAGAACCACTATTATCTCCATTATACAGATGGGGAACTGAGGCACAGAGAAAGGAAGAAGTGCATTACGTCAGATCACATCAGAAGTCTGTGGCAGAGCAGGAAACTGAACCCAAGTCTTTGGCAGGCACCAGTGTTCACTAGCTGATGCTTCGTTATTCTTCTTATTTTGTGATTCCTCTCTGTAAAGTACTTAGTTAGAGGTATTTAGCATCAGACAAGAGAAACTTTTATATATTCTTCTTGCCCGTGTTTATGCTCTGAATGCAGCAGGCTCTTGCTCATGGGGAGAGATCAATTCTTTTGGCCAGCTTAAGAGGGGGCAGATTCCAGAGGCAGCTGCTCAGAAATGGATTGTGAGTGATAGGATGAGTGGAGAAAGTTTTAGGGCTGTAAGAGGGGCTCATAGTACAATTACAAGGATATAGCCTCCCTGGAGTTTCTGAACTCTTGAATCCAGCAGTTCAGATTATTACATACAACATACACTCTTAGGGGTTATACTATTAGCCATGGCAGTACACAGAATTACATACTATCTATAATAATAGTATTAACTGTGAAGTTATAGAAAACATTGCCTCGACAACTTGTGGTATCTTTACTAGGCTGATGTCACTTAGCTATATGAGTTGAATCCTCAGGTGTGCTGGAATAAATACTCTGTGCACCTAGGGGTTGGATTCAACTGACACTAGGGGCTGATACAGTCTTTGGCATAAATTTAGAGCAGTCTCAGGTCTGTTCTAAATTCCTCTGGCTTGAGAGAGGAATCTGATGAATCCTTAGACTGAACGCATCAGGAATAACTAGCTCGCCAAACACTCCTTCTAGCTCAACCCTTTCCACACAACTACGTTAAGTCTCTGTTGTGTTGCATAAGCAAATGCAACACAGGAAGTCCAAGAATTTGGCCCTATATATCTTTCTAGTAAATTGTAAGAAGGGTAGTTTTCAATTATATGAAGGAAGCCTGGAACAGTTTGTTTGTTTTTTTATAAATAAAGTGAAACAATAAAATAAATGAAGTTATGAGACAAATCCCAATAGTTCAAAGCATGTGCAACACTTAGGGGTAGACCCAACCTTTGTTCTGTTTAGGGATGGAACAGCTGCACTATCCCAAGAGATGCACTAGGTAGGATTTGTGACTCAATGGGATTCAATACGTGGATCTTCCACTTTCCAAGTGAGTTCCTTAACGAATGGGGCATAAAGATTGCCACTGTTACTCCTTCTCCCGCTTTGCTCTTATAAATTGTACTTACGTTCCTTTGTGAATCTAGTCTGAAATCCAAAAAATTAGCAGAATGATTTGGCAAATTTGCTTCAGATGTCCCTAAATTGCATTTTGGAAGGAATAAGCCATTTGTCCAAAAGATTTAATTTAGCTCTATTCCTTAATGAGTTTTTGCCATTTAATCCACGGTATGCATCCGCGGTTTATGTTTTTTCTTTATTCTTTTCTTAAAAGAAGAGAGATTCAGGAGAGTTGACTTAGGGCAGTAGACGGTCCTTTTTTATATGTTTGTTTGACTATTTCCCTGATAAATGGCTAGATTATGGTTTTTACCCATGTAGCTTCACTGCCCCCAGATCAGACCAAGGAATGTGTTTTGATTCAGTCACAGTTCGTTTCATGGTTCCTGTCTTGCTCCAGGAGAGGTAACAGATCACTCCCTCTTGGTGCTGGCTCAGCTGGGTTACTTGGACAGAGCCAAGGCTCCACTCAGAGCCCACCCTTGCCTGACCATCTACATGGAGGGAAAATATACCTTACAGAGATTATTATCCTATCCCTGCACTTGAGCCACCAAAGGGGAAACAATGGCACGCTTTACTCTCCTATGCAGATGCACACAGCAAGCAATCATCTTGCCTAAAAGGAATACCATGTTTTACTCACCTGCCAGCTGTAGCTGATAAATTATGAAGACTTTCTCAGATATTTGAATCCCTGGCTTTCCTGCTACCCCCGAATTCATACATTGTCATTAAGACAATAGATTGATGATGGCAACTAAACTGAAGAGATAAGATTTCAGAGGCGAACTATAAATCCTGTATGTATTTGTCATAAGCACATTTCTTGTTCATCTAAACGTTCAGTAAAAGCACTCTAAGTGCAATCTGTCTCAGGGAAAGAGGACTCAAAGTCTAATCACCACAGTAGCTCTCCCAGGGCTGGTTTGTTTAACTTCAAAGAAAAACATTGTCAAAATAAAGATCTCAGATAGTTTGTTACTTCTTAAAAGTGAAAATTAGATCTTTGAAAATGTTATTTTAAGGTAGCAGAACACAGTTGCTCTCATCAGCTTGAGAACAGTATTATAAATTTTATTGATTTTTAGGTTTTAAAATGAAGTTTTCTTGATGTCATTGGCTTCACAAATGAAATGAACATTGACCTCCTTGAATGCATGTTGACAAATAAAACCATCTTTGGCACCAGAACCTTTATAGAGATTGTCAAAGAAATTGAGACATGATTTACAGGCTGATTCGTCAACTGAAGATATTACCCGCATAATCTTAAAATTTTAATTCCTCTATTGTTTGCAGTGGGCTTTCCCTCACCATTGGGCTAACCTCCATACACACCAATTTTCCAAAAATCTGAGACAGAGGCACAAATCTGAAAAACTTTTATTTGGAAAACAGTTTGCTGTGAGAGAAAACAGGTTAAAAGTGCATCTCTCAGTAAAAATAATTGACTGCTAAAGAATGCAGTTTGGATTAGAACACATTAAGTTCATCTCCTTTCTACTTTCAATGCAATGCAATGAAATGCATTGCATCATTTTGTGTTGCCTCAAAGTGATATTCCAGCCTCTGAACTGCTGATCAAGTGATTCTTCACTTATTTGCACACAGTACATCAACCGAGCCACTTATCATAAAAGATTATTTAACAGTATGTCAGGCTCCGATGGTAAAAATGGAGATTTGCTGCTGATTAAGTGACTTCTGCTTTGCTTGCTTGAACACTTTGTTTTTGTTGAGACATTTAGCAGCATCTTGCAATAGCCAGTGGTTTTCTGAGAAGCAGAGGGCTATGGATTATGTAAAGTGGCATCTAATCTTCAGTGAAGAAGTCAGAGCTCATACACTATCATTCTAATCTATCAATTTATTTTTAAATTTTTAATTTTTAGTGAGATGCCCAATAAAGTTATAGCCAATTTGTTGACAAGTGGTAGAGATCCACACTCTAGGAGGATCAATGTTCAGCTCCTGATCCTAGTCATTCACACTCCAGAGGATCAAAACAGATACTGAGGTCTCCGTAAAACTGTCAGCGAATACGGAAGATGAAAGAGAGATTGCCTTCTGATACTCTGAAGAAAGAACAATACTGACAGATTCAAGTGTCCCATTTCCTCCAACAAGAAAAATTCCGGCCTACCACTGGTTATTAAAGAAGGGGAAAAAATCCACAATTTCCATGTGTCCAAAATATCTACAGCTTTTCACGAACGAAAGCAAGTTTCAAGTAATTTTCCAATTTCCCCAAATTTATATTTCCATAACTTCTTTTGCCCAAGAATCACATCGCACTAAGGCAAAAATGCAATGCAAAGGTTTTCCATGGCACGTCGGTACATCTTCTTTGGACAACGCATCAGAAAGAAAGATTCGCAGTGGGCAAAAATATTGCTTTAGAAAGCTGATAGAAATGAAAAAGATCGGATGGCCATCTAGCCTAACTTCTACAGTTTTCTGACTTTCAATTTTTTTGGGGGGCGGGGGGAAGAGAACGTGGTTAAGAATCTTTCAGAGTTTGCCTGATCGCTTGCTTGTACAATCGTGTGTGTGTATTTGATTTTGATAGAAGGTCAGTATAACATGACACCGGATGTCGAGAGCTCAGGAGCATGCCTAAACAATCTATATTTTATGGACAGCATCTGTAGTAACTATTGACATCGCTGTATCATCCACTTTGCATTTCTTTAGAATTCAACTCCTGTTTATTTGAAGTGATGATTTAGTGGTTCTTTGCCAGCTAATATATGCATCTACCCAGTCCATTGATTACTGTGAATGAAGATCTTGAATATTTAATGCTAGTTAAACATTTTATCAAGGTTCTATGGTCACTAATGAATAGCTTGGTAAGTGAGATTATAGGATGGCTCTCTCACTTTTCTGTGATAAGAAGATCAAACGGAAGCACCCCCACATTCTGGCCATCTCACTCAGTTTGTGTAGGGGGTGCTTTCTTTTTTTGTTTTTTTACTGTTCCTTTACTACTAATTTGTTCCCAGCCATGCTTCAGAGCAAACAAGCCGCAATCTTCAATCACCCATATTCTCCCACACGCCTGCTTTCTCCTCCACAAAACAAAGAACAGTTTGCTTTCTATGACAACTTACCACAGAATTTTGAAAGCTAATGTATCTGGGTTATGGTGCAGAGACGTGAGATTCTATGATAATTTCATAAAATTTATTTTGTTTTGTCGACAAGGTGACTTTTGTGGGGCAAAACTTTCTAGTGTAGACAAGGCCTAACATTGACACCTAGAATTACTTCTCTCCCAGACAATAAGAAAAGAAATAATTGAATAAGTTACAAATTGGAGTGAGGAGAAGGGAAGGAGGGATGCAAGGAGGATCTGGCATGTGTAATAAGATTGGCTTATAGAAGCACTGAAATGTGCAACCCTCTAGTTTATAACTCAACTTTGTTAATCTTTCTTTTATGCATATGTTTTTATTTGACTCATGGTATTAAAGGACTTCAGTTGTTTGATGGCAAATCACAATTTTTGGTTTTGAATGAAGCAAACACCTTTTAGTTCTCACCAAAATCTCCATGCCTCCAGTCTATTTCTGGAAGTATCCTCACACACCAGAAAACAGAGCGCAAGATGTTATGTTTCATAACATTAAGAGAGCTACTTGATTTTGACTGCAATCTCACCCGTAGTATTATTGCACAAATAAATCCCATCTATGTGCTCTAAAATGCCCACAAAGAATTGCACCAACAGTTATTTCCAGGTGTATAATTACAGAGAGAAAAAACTATGGCCATGTTCAGACCGTGGTGAAAAATTAGAGCTGCAGAGCCTATCTTTCTATCAGATTTGTTTGTTTAGTGCAAGAGTTCACAGCTTCAGATTGAGTATAGTTTTATTTTTTTAAGTAGCAGTTTATATGACCCTACTGTAGCATCTTCTAAACAAAAAATTGGACAATAGACTCCAGCAATCCATATGCAGTCACATTTACTGCTTTCAGTAGCTTCTTTCATTTATTAATGCCCTTAAGAGTTATGGATTAATAATATCAAAGAAAAAAGCTTTTATGCTGTAGGCTAATTACAGCTCTTACACATTTTGTGGAAGCATTTCCACATCTCTTGGCCAAAGGACTTATAACCTAAGGGGCCAGCCTTTTTTGTTGGAGTGCAATAGTGATTCAGCTTCCATGCTAATTTCTTTCTGTGTTTGTTCCGAACAAAAGCTGTCATCTGGGTTGAATTTAGCCAACATAGCCTGTGGCTGTGATGTTGGAACCACCATGAAATGACAGAACACAAAACTTGTATCTTTGGTAATCTGCATAATTTAAAAATTAGGGAGCCAGGACAACGTCTGAAATGATATGACTGTTTTTCATTTGCATGTGGTGAAAATAGGTCTACAAATTTCAGCCTAAGTATCACTTTTGTCCTACAGCTGAAACCACCAAAATACTAGTTCCAGATAACCCTGCATTCTGGCAAAATGCAGATGCAACTCTAAATTTGAATGCCATTGCTCATCTCTATAACAGGCCAAGACAAAAACCTGGAATCAAATACTTCAAAACTTTGAAGAAAGTCACCCTCTAATGAATTATTTTTTGAATTACCTTTTGTGTTCAATATGATAGTGGCCAAGTTATCAATTTATCTCAGATTCTGGATTTTTAATGTGTATGTTATACCACCCCAAAATAATATTTGTTCAAACATTATAATTGGGGTCAAATTCTGGCTCCAGGTACCAGTGGTAAATTTCCATAGATATCACTTGGAACTGCATCTGTGTCTAGGAAGCATACCTCTCAACCATCAAACCTGCCAATGTGTGATATAATTCAACTGTGACGAATTAAACATAGAATGCCTGGAATCCCATAATTGACACTTAAAAACATTGTAACTATGAAACCATTTCAAAAGGAAGTCCGCTCACTGTGTGAATTAAATAAGCTTTTTAAAAAAAAAAAAAAAACAGCATACAAGATAACTCCTACCATTTGATCAGTCCTCTCTATGGACCAGACACTAAAGGTGATATAACATACCTTGCCAGTGGGTTGCACAACTATTTATTAGATAACAATAGAACATTGGGGGATCAAGAATTCTAGTTTCTACTCCTGGCTCTGAGAGGGGACCGTGGTCAAGGGCTAGAGCACTAGCAAAGCATATATATTTGGCACATTAATTCTGACAGGATAACTTACGTTTTCCATATTAGAGATCTGAGTTATATAACCAATTCCACCTGGAGTAGCCATGCAATTTCTCAATTAGCTTGTTTGCAAAATGGCAGGAAATACTGGACTATCATCCAATACAAGGCTCCATGCCCTAGTTCAGTGAGAGCTATGGAGTGCACAGAAATGTTCTACGAGTTAATAGAAGCGGCATTGGAACTCATGTCTTGACTCCTAGCTCAATGCATTTTCTCCTTCCTTAAAGGGTATTTGGGAGGTGGAGTTTCTCTGCCCTGTCCACCCCATGTGGAACCTGTGATGGTGGGATTCAATAAAAACGTGAAACCAGCAAATCCAGTACCCTGGGGATTTCCAGCTGAAGACACAGAACATGATCCCCGGAAAAACATACGATGTTTTGGTTTGGTTTTGCATTACTAGAAGTTGTGGGGTCTCCCAGTTTTGAGCACACAATGCAAACACAGAGACTGGAAGGCTGGAAAGTGTTAATGGCTACCATCAGTCATAAGCCTGCCTAAAGCTGATTGGTGTGCTAGCCATTCTTTTCAGGCTAAATGGAAGGAAAAATTAAATGCCTCTGTCAGTAACAATCAAAAGCTACCACTAGGCACTAGGCTACATGGCCAAGCCTGAGCAGAGTTAAGCTGTGAGTCTGAGGGTATGTCTACACTCCCAATAAAAACCAGTGTCTAGGCCATGCTAACTGCTTTGGTCTTGCAGACCTTGGGCTAAGGGGCTGTTTAACTGCAATGTAGACATTCAGGGTCAGGCTGGAGTCTGGGTTCTAGGAGCCTGTAAGGTGGGAGGGTCCCAGAGCTCAGGCTGAAGCCCAGGCCTAAATGTCCACATCACAATAAAACAGCTCCATAGCTCGGGCTCTGCAAGACCAAGGCAGTTGGCATAGGCCAGCAAGGAATGCGTAATTGCAGTGTAGACCTATCTTGAGGGATTTGCCTGGGGCTAATTGTAAATGCAGGAGCTTGGATGCAGCTGTGTTTGAGAGAGGCAGAAAGCATGAAAAAAAAAGCCCGTAGAAACAGAGGGAAGCGGTCATCTGCATGGCTTTGGAAGGAAGCTGAAACACAGAAATTTTTTGGCCACAGTAGTTGTTGAAAAGCCAAACTTCGATTTCTGAGCAAGGAGGTTTTTCGCCTTCCTCTGCAGCATGGGGCATACGTCGCTTGCTGGTGTATTCCCTGCAGCTTGAGGTCTTCAAATCTCACTTTTGAGGATTTCAATAACTCAGTCATGGGTTCGGGGTTGTTATAAATGTGTATGGGTAGGGTTTTGTGGCCTGCCTTGTGCAGGAGGTCAGACTAGATGATCATATTGGTCCCTTCTGACCTATGTTTCTATGTTTCTAAACTGCCTGCTATTAATTTCTACTTGTGTACAGGCTTGGTAAAAAAACAAAACAAAGACAACTGCACCACAGAAATAAATGACTCGTCATTAATTTCTCCTCCTAAAAAAACAATACAGGAAGGCCCAAATATTGGCCATCAGCTCGGCCATAGCAACAATATTTAGCAACAGTTATGGCTAAAAGAGCTCATATACTGCATTTGGAGAACAGTAAACACTCATTCTAACCATCAGTCAAATCTTATATTAATTTTTACCCTTAATTAATATTTAATGTAGTTCTATCTGAATACTTTTTATTTTTCCTGAGTTCACTCTCCCTTAACAGTGCACTGGAAGCAGGAAAGCAAATAAGACACATCGTGAATGATAATAAAATTGATAGTGCAGGCCTCATGAAAATTTCCAAAGCAAGGGAGAACGTTATTAGCAACTGATGTACAATAAATCTTACTCCCTATGAGACAGCATTCAGGATTTATTGCTCAATGCAATTCTGCAACTAATCAGAAACCCCATGTTATGAAATTACAACTTCAGTCATACGGTTCCTTCAGGAGGATTCATGCAATACTAGAAAGTAATACAGAATAGATAGCTCAGGTAAATAGATAGTGGGATACCACCACCTTTCACATACATGGATTTAGCTTGTAATTTCTGTGCATAGGTCCTGCTGAATATGGGCTCACTTTGCAAGAGAGACAATGTATATTACAATGCCGCTTTCTATTCTAAACTCTCATTTTCAGTTGCTTATAATTTTGCTGAACTTTAACCATTAGGCTAACATTTTCAATGTTTCCTCTTCCTTCTGGCTGAATGTTTTTGGCAAGTTTCACTGAAAGTGAAAAGTTTAGCCTTTTCTGAGAAGGTGCTTAGGAAAAAGATAGGTTTTTGTCAAAGGTTTCTCCCAAACGTTTATTTGAAGAGCTCTAACACCTCCCATCTTCATTTCAAAGAGATGCCTTTGTTTTCCTATTGAAATCCATTGAAAAGTCATAAGCCTCTGAGAGCCACCGTTTGCACGTTCAGCACAGCTTGTTAGGAGCGTACTACTAAAATCTCCAACAGCTCTCTGCATTGGCATGCTCCAACCTTACAGCACTCCATACATGTCAACTGCACTGATCATGTTCCAGTCAGGTAGCAGATGCCAAAATTAAGGTTGCTCTGTGCCTAACTTCTGAATTTTTGCCTTTGCAAACAATGTTTTTAAAAGTATATGTTTCTGTAAGTCATATAATAGAAAGTATACAGTGTACTAATAAGGTTTTTTAAACATGGGTTGGGATAGTTTCATTACTCTCAGGTGCCATTAAAATCTGTACATCAGTCCACACCTTTGTGTATTCTGTATATGCCACAGAAACTATTTCAGGAATCTTTTAGACACTTTTTGGATCTCTCTCCTGTAAAGCAGATAGTCACCAACTAAAGAGAGAGCTAAGGTAAGAGGAAGCCATAAAAACCTTTAATAAAGCTCTTAAAACCTCTAGCTTTTCAATACTTAAAAAAATTCACAATTTTAATGTCTCATAGCTCAAGATATTCAAGGGTTAGACGCAAGTGCTAGGTCTCACAGAGAAGTTGGGAATCTCCTGTTTCCAGTAAGAATTTATGTAAGTTATGTATGCTCCCATACCAGCAGGGTAGGATGGGTGGTCTAGAGGATATATCATTGGTCTGAAACTCAGGAAACTTTGGTTCAATTCTTGGCTCAATCACAGATTTGTTAAGTCAACATTGCCAAGTTGCTGTCACCCTCTCCAAGACTCAATTCCCCATCTGTAAAATGGGAATAGCAGGTCTCAGCACAGGTGTGTAGTCAGGATAGGCCTGTAAGGCATTCAGATATTTCAGTGATGTGAGCCATCTCAGAAGATAACAGTCCTAACTTTGCTGTTAACTTTTCTTCAGTTCAGTTCTAATTCCTGCTACCACTCCCATATGCTAAAAAAGAACTAATAAAAGAATGTAGCAGACATTGCTGTTTATTCACATCAGTGTTATAGCTTTGAAACAGACACCATCTGAAACAAGCATGTGTGTGTTTCATTTGCAAAGAGTAATGTTGATTGCAGATTAAATTGAATAGTGGAACTTCATTAAACCTCACAGATTGCTCTGTCCATGTGGCTGAGTTGCTCCCAGTCTAACTCCCCACAATCCTGTTTTCCTAGTGTCCCATCAATAACAGTCCTTCCAGGGAACATGGGCTACCTCTATTCCAGTTCCACTGCTTATGATACATCTTCCCTGTTTTACAAACATTGAAAAACAAAATGGCTCCCAGACCCTTCCCCCTCACCTGTGTCCCTTCAGCCAGAGGTTGCTATCTCAAAACCGAGCTGGAATCTTCTCTTTAACATGAACTCAGCTGGTTACATGTTTGAGATAGTGTTGCTAGATTCAGAGACAGATAACTGGGGGACAGAGAAAGTTCATTTCTAGTGTGGTCACCAGTTGAAGAGACAAAACTATCTATGGAGTCTCCTCTCTACAAGTGATGTTCGCCTCCAGGTGATTCTTGGTCTCTCCATCTACAATGCTCTCTCTATAGGCACACCTATGTTCAGTCTGAGAGGCTTCTGCTGGCATAAGTACCTGATAGCTGATCCTGAAAAAGATGTTCCACTCAGTTTTCTCTGATGCATCACATTAGAGATCTCTCGGCTGGTAGTGCTTCATGGCAGGGGAATCGTATTTATTTCAGGATGTAAATGCTTGTTGGTGTGGACCTGCCCATTTCCACTCAGAATTCCACTTTGTGAGCTGCCATATGGGTTCCGTTAGTGCAGTCAAGTGTGTACAGAACTTGAACAGAAGATTTTTCATTCCAATGAAGCACTGCATTCCTTTCACGTTCACTGGAGCTGGCATATCTCTGACTCCCTTGAGTTTGTTAGAATGGATCTGATTTCAGTCTCTCTGCTGTAAGCAAATGGCCAATGTATTCTGTTTGACTCACTTTTTCCTACGTTTAATTTTATGTTCTCGTGCCTGCATCACCGTAGAAAACCTTGTAGTTTTGTTGGTCTTATTCAGCTGCAGTACCATTGCTTCCTTCATCTAAAATGGAGGCTCTCATCGGCACTTATTTTCACTCCAGTAATTGGGTGAATCTTGTCTGGAATGTGTCTTGTGCTGGGTTTATGCCCATTGGCATGCACAGCCACTTGACCATGTGGTGTGTCAAAGATTGTCAGCATGCTGACTCCCTATCCAGGCTTGTGTGTCAAAACCCATTCCTCATGTCAAAGACCATAAAGGCTCTTGCTTTGGATCTTTGCATCAATTGTGGACAGTGGCTTCTTTTCCATGCCTGGTTCAGTAGTTTTGATTTTTGCAGATGCATAATTTACCTGATGGCTTCTTTACCATCACAGTGCTGCATTCCTAGGTTGTACTGGCCTCTACAGATGCTACAATACTTCTGCTCTGCAGATTTTCAAGCACCTCATGTACTGGATTATGCAGCGCAACTGGAATTTTCCTTCATGATAAGCATAACAGTTCCACTGTGGGGTCTACTTCCAGTTGCAGCTTTTCTGTGAGGCGCCCGTTGCTTTTGAAAACATATGCATAATGTTTTTAAAATTGTCTCTGTTTACGGGACTCCCCCTCTTGCTTCTTGCAATGAAGCTGTAATATTCGGATGCCGCATCCTGATCAGTTCCACGGCTTTAGTCTCTAACAGGGGACTGTGATGCTTACCATTTGCCACCACCACATCAGTTGGTACCGTCTGTTATTTTTCAGGTTAGTTATTAGGGGATGCGTTGTGCTCCCGTCATACATTACTGATTTTGTCTGCTCTTTGTAGTGGGTGTATTTGAGTCCAAATCACACCAAGGAATCAGATTGCAGGAGGCTTCACTATCCAGGTGAAAACACACAGGTGTTAACATCATTTCATGCACAAAGATTGGTGTTGTCGCTTGTTACTTTCCTATCCCAACAGCCCAATCTTGATATGCTCTTAGACTCCAGGAAAGAGTCTGAATGTCATCACCTCTGTCTGATATGCCATCCCCCTTATGCACAAAACCTTCCATTATTCTTGTTTCAACTTGCCACATTCCTTGCAATTCTGTCCTAGTGTGGGGCACTTCTTTTCCGTCTCATGCTGTCTGTCACAGTGAATGCATCTCACTCTGGGAATGGAAACCTGGCCCCCCGCTCTTCTTTCCTGTGGCCTCTCTGTATGGACTACTGGGGATGTGGTATTTCCTGGGGCTTTCATTCTCTTTCTTCAGGCTCCCACTGCAAACCCCACGTCTAAGCCTCTGTCCTATGTGAGTTCGCCTTCCTGGACCAACTACTCCTACAGGTGGTGATCCTAATTTGGGAGAGGATAGTCTGCAGTACTTGGGGAGTCTGTCAATTCCCCAAAATTGCATGTAGCAGCCAGTGTGCATTAGGCAGTTAAAAAAAAAGAAAAGAGGGTCCATCCTTTCCCTTTTAGACTAGTCTCCAGTGAAAAACATGTATTGCTCCACAGTTTTATTCTGCTCCAGGAAGGAATAGGTGCTCAGGACTCCTAGAACTGTTGTGAGGCTTAAGGCAGTGGTGAACTTCATGGCGACGCAGACCACTCTGACTTGTTCCCCAATAAAGTAAAATAATAGTTTTACTTTCCTGCTGTCGTCCTCCTCCTGGATGCAGTTCAAACGCCTCTTTCCAACAGGTCCATCAGTGGGGTAAGTGTGTGTCTGCAAAATGCAGGGCTCTAGGGGGCTTCAGACCAAGTTCCATGGCTGACGCCGACAGCTGTTGCACTGCAGAACACTCGCACTTCAATACTGCTATCATGTTTCATTTGCGAAGAGCTTGCTGAAGTCAGGTTAAGCTGAAGAAGTCCGTCTTCATTAAACCCTGTGGACTCTGTCCAGATGTACACGTTGTTTCTGACCTCATTCTGCGTTCCCTCTTTCTCCAGTGGAGAAATGACCCCTCTGTATCATCAGTGGAACCAAAGTCAATATTTCCTAACTATACTCTAAAAGTATTATCACAGCCTGGTAGGAAAGCTGGACATATAGTAGCAAGACAGCTTTTCATTTTAGATTTCAGCTATTTTTATATTTGGATTATTTCAGAGAAATATCAGAAGCTATGATGAATGAATTTTGTAATTCTTTGTGAGTGTCATAAATCATTATAGGCACCTACTCCTGTAGGGAATGATCTTTCTGCTTTTACTTTCCACCCCAACTTTCAGAAGAGAAACTGCTGCGTTAACAAGACATGTAAAGTACTTGGGAATATTCTACCAATTTATTCACTAACTTCAAACTGCTTGGTAATGACTGGGAAAAAACAAAGGTGGTTGGGGGTGGGGAACCCTGCTGCAGTACAATCTATCCCATGCGGAGGTGCAGAAAGCTATCAGTCTGTGTCCCAATGATACCAAGCCCACTTCAAACATTAGAACAAGCTAAGCTATCCAGCCATGACATCTGTCAAAATAATGTAGGTCTTGGGTAGCAATTTGTAAGTTGGATTTCTTCTGTTTCCCCGGCTGGTTCAATTATTGTAACAGCATCGTGAATAAATGGTATAGGTATTCAGGGAAAATTAGAGGAAAAAGAGAAAGAAAAATATTAAACACATCATGAGCTAAAATCTCATCTTAGATTTCTGTATAATTACTCGCGCTCCATGGATTGAAAGTTGCAAGATAATTACTCAGATTCACCTGTTTTGCCTTGATGTCCTCTTCACCATTTACCATCAAGTCCCACTTTGCTTACAGACAGTATAGCTGAAATTAATAGACTGCATGTATGACTAGGGAAAGCAGCATTTAGCCCTCAATAAGTACACTAGATAATCTAGAAGGCATTAATAGAACATAACAGGAGAATGGCCATACTGGATCAGACCAATGGTCCATCTAGCTCAGTATCCTCTCTTCTGACAGTGGCCAACGACAGGGGCTTCAGAAGGAATCATAGAATATTAGAGTTGGAAGGGACCTCAGGAGGTCATCTAGTCCAACTCCCTACTCAAAGCAGGACTAACCTCAGCTAAATCATCCCAGCCAGGGCTTTGTCAAGCTGCAACTTAGAAACCTCTAAAGATGGAGATTTCACCACCTCCCTAGGTAACCCATTCCTGTGCTTCACCACCCTTCTAGTGAAAAACTTTTTCCTAATATCCAACCTAGACCTCCCCCACTGCAACATGACACCATTGCTCCTTTTTCTGTCTTCCACTACAATTGAGAACAGCCCAGCTCCATCCTCCCTGGGCCCCCCTTTCAGGTAGTTAAAGGCTGCTATCAAATCCCCCCTCATTCTTCTCTTTTGCAGTCTCAAAGCCTAGTTCCCTCAGTCTTGCCTCATAAATCTTGTACTCCAGCCCACTAGTCATTTTTGTTGCCCTCCTCTGGACTCTCTCCAACTTGTCCACACCCTTTTTGTAGTGGGGAGCCCAAAAAGGGGCACAATACTCCAAATGCAGCCTCCCTAATGCTGAATAGAGGGGAATAATCACTTCCCTCGATCTGCTGGCAATGCTCCTACTAATGAAGCCCAATATGCCATTAGCCTTGTTGGCAATCAGGGCACACTGCTGACTCAGAAGAGAACAAATAATCATCAGCTGATACATCCTGTGACTCATTCCCAGCTTCTGGCAAACAGAGGCTAGCAATACTTCAGAGCATGGTTTTGCATCCTTGCCGGTCCTAGCTAATAGCCACTGATGGGCCTATCCTCCATGAATTTATCTATCTAGCTTTCTTTTTTTTTATAACCCTGTTATAGTCTTGGCCTTCACAGAATCCTCTGGCAAAGAGTTCCACAAGTTGACTTGCGCTGTATGAAGAAATACTTCCTTTTGTTTGTTTTAAACCTGCTGCCTATTAATTTCATTTGGTGACCCCTAGTTCTTCTGTTATGAGAAGGAGTAAATAACACTTCCTTATTTACTTTCTCCACACCAGTCATGACTTTATAGACCTCTATCATATGCCCTCTTAGTCATCTCTTTTGCAAAATGAAAAGTCCCAGTCTCATGAATCTTTCCTCATATGGAAGCTGTTCCCTACCCTTAATTTTTGTTGCCTTTTTCTGTACCTTTTCCAATTCCAATATATCTTTTTTGAGATGAGGTGACCATATCTGCAGTATTCAAGATGTGGGCGTACCATGGTTTTATAAAGAGGCAATATCATATTTTCTATCTCATTACCTATGCCTTTCCTAATGATTCCCAACATTCTTTTAGTTTTTTTGACTGCTGTTGTACACTAAGTAGCTGTTTTCAGAGAATTATAAATGACTCCACTCTAAGTGGTAACAGCTAATTTAGACCCTATCATTTTAGATGTATACTTGGGATTATAGTTTCCAATGTGCATTACTTGGCATTTATCAGTAGGTTCAACCACACACATACAGCACTGCGTTGGGGCCAGATCCTGCTGCCCTTGATCTAGCAGCACCATATTCAAGCCCTTTATTCCATGGTTTGTTATAGAAAAGTAATTCATGTCAGATAACGTGAGCCAAATTTTCATTCTTCTGTGCACAACTAGTTCCCTATACAGTGGGGTGCATGCAATACCTGGGCATAGAAAATGAGTGAGTTTGTGCCATAAAGCTGGCATGAGAAGTTGGTTCTATAATTGCAAAAGTAATAATGTTTTAAACTAACAACCTTTCATATTAACACAGCACTTTTCAGCTACTAGAGAAAAAGATGCTCTCAGATACCACAGTTACGGGGCCATATAAATACCTGAAGTATAAAGAATGATCTAGATCCCAAAGATTTCAAATTATAATGATGTATATAGTTGTGAAGCAACATAGCTACTGCTGAGGACCAAGGGAATCACCCACTGGTACAGAGTACAACAGTTGAAAAGGAATGATATGGCTAGGACTCCAAGGCAAACCCTATAAAAGGTGCTCTGGAAGTTTTAATATCTCTGTATATCAGAGATGACCTAATTCTTTAAGGTTTAACCTGAAAATTACCCACAGAACAAATTCCTTGCTAGTAATTTCATCTTCTTTGGAAAGATGAAAGGCTGAGCCAACCCTGTTAGGACTTTAAGCCATGTATCTAAAGTGCCTAAAATATCTATCCTGATGCTTACTCCATAAATTAGAACACTTTGCCACACTAGGTTTTGATCCCATTGACAATTATTGCAACATTCCATTTCAGATGTTCATAGAAAAAAAAATTCCTCATCCAGTGCCTCATAGATATATAGCCCAGGGGCAAGTGTACAGTAAAAAATAGTTTTAACTAAGTTTGGCCATTTTGTTTTGTTTAAATAAAAAAAAATAATTTGCAGCTTTTTAGTTAGGAAAAACTTTCAATCATCTCCTAAAGTGTGAGGGGACGTTAGAGGAAGAGGTGAGATGCAGCTTTCCAAACAGACTATTATAACATACCTCACAGCATATGCATGAGGGATTTTGGGGCATACTTACAATTTAAAACCACATAAAGGAAGAACGATATTTCTTCTGGTTATCTCCTCCCTGGCTACAAACCGATTGTGAACATTTGTGTGTTTTATTTAGAAAATGGGTTATGTTCTAATAGGTTTGGAAATGAAGTAACATTCTTATGTTATTTATAGTGTATTGCAATAAAGCTGAGGCCCTTTGATCTCCAAAAAAAAGGACTAATATGAAAAGCAGGAAGGCTGTGAGTAATGTGGTGAACATCACAGGCTTCCTTTAGAATGATACATGTTGTAGCAGGTGCCTCCTAGTGAGATTAGAAAGAGCGTCATGGCTAGCTGTCACCTGCATAAACATATGCTTGAGGAGGTCTGACAGTTTGGTATAATATTTGATATACTAACTACAATGCTACTCATTTGATTAAGCCTCAAATGGCAAAATAGCCAGTTGGTTAATTACATTTTTTCTTCAAGCATTTATTATTACTAGAACAGATTTGTTGTGGCTACTGTGCAATGATTGGCTATGTGAAAATATGTTCTCTTCTCACAACACAAATGATGCCATAGAGTCTATTTCAAATATTGATTTTTTTATGCTTGCCCACAAAAAATTATATCTTCAGTGGTCATAGGTGCTACATTTATGTGTACACAGGGCATAATTTATACAAAATATGATAACAGTCGCTGTCTAGTAATATATAAATATGTTACCGTGTATGTTTGTAGATATATGCAGTTCAGTGCATGCAGGTATGTTATATTTAGTCTATATTAGTATCTATATTCTACATAGCACAGTTAATCTTTTAACATATTTTGTCTAAATCAAGCACTCAAAAGTTAGGTGACAAAATTAAGCATACTTGTGAAACTTGAATTCTGCTTCTTTGCGTGTATGCATTAGGACAATCTTTAATAATATGACTGCATACAGATTAAAATCACATTCATTTTAGGAATAAGCAAGCATAGCTTAATAAATAAACCTGAGTTTCACTCATTAATTTTAATAATTTAAAATCAAACCCCCCTGTTTGTGAAGTCGTTATTTCACTGCAGTAAAAGTAAGTGACCTTTGTGTTTGGGAGATTAAAACTAAGACAGGTTTTTTAAAAAAAAAGTATGGAAAATTTTCAGCAGACAGTGGTTTTCTGTGAAACTTTTCATTTTGTCCAGTCTGCTTTCCTTGAAAAGTGTGGGGGGGGGGGGTGGAGGGGGGTTAGAGAGACATGAGGGACGGACGACGACAAAGTGTAAAAAAAAAAAGATGAAAAGTCAAAGTTTCTGTAGAAAAAAAATGTCCAACTACCTCTAATAAAAATGCATTATTTTGTTTAAAAAAACAAGCAAGTATCAACTTTGTTGCTCTTACGGTGAAATTCAGGGGGGCAAAAAAAAACAAAAAACAAAGCAGGAAGAATCACAGATGGGACAGGTCATTATGGTCTCATTCTGAACTTATTGAAATCAACTGGAGTTGTGTAACTGACTTCTATGAAAATGGGAATAAGCCGAATTTCTGCAGCTTTAAGGGTATTACTCCATAATATACTAACTGATTAGCAGATAGAGGTTTGAATAAACATTTTACATAGGTCAAATCTACAATTTAACTATGAAATGAAATGTAATAAAATTGTTCAGTGATCAAACAGCAAATATTCCATTTAATGTTACAAGTGACTTATATCACAAAACATGCTCTGAAGTGGAAGTCTGGAAAATATACCTTACACTCAGAACTTCGTTCACCAAACAAGGACACTCCACCAGAGAAGTAGATTGCATCATGGAACAGACCCCCAAATACCCCATGAGAACTAGCTTCAATACACGCTCCAGTTGTCACCTACCACATCACTTTAGAACCCATATTACATAATTACAATCCATACTCATTGGGAACCCCATCCTGAAGGATATATCTTTCCTGAACCCCCTCCTCTACTGGCCTTCAAACAACCCCCCAATTTTTCCAAGCATATAATCAGAAGCAAGCTATCCTCAGACCAGGGCAAATGAACTCATAGGCACCAGATCCTGCCAGAACAAATAGACAACTTGCAGACATCTCCACTGATACAATGATAAACAACCCCCATAACACAACTTTCAAGATGCTTACCTATTAGAGTATGTGATGTACCTCATCCAGTGAGCTAAATGCCCCAACAACAACCATGTGGGTGCAACCAGACAATTACTACTCTTGAATGAACTCACACTGGAAAATGATAAAAGACCAAACTAACAACAATGACGCATCTACAGGTGAACACGTTTCACAAAGCATACACTCTATATCTGATGCATCTAATATCTGATCAGTCCTCATCCTCAAAGGAAACCTGATTGACACTTTCAAAAGATGAGCCAGGGATCTTAAATTCATCACTTTGCTAGACACTAAAATGGTTTTAATAAAAAGACATGGGATTATTGGTTTATTACAATAATCTGTTATCCATTAAACCCCCTTTCTGTCCTATGAATATAGGGGTGTTAACGAGCCACTTCACCTTAGAATATGTGCTAACTACTTACACTAAACTGTCTGTTTGATCTTTTATTTAGCTGTTACACTCTCAGTACCTTTTTCAGACCTGAAGAACGGCTCTGTGCATCTCAAAAGCTGGTCTCTGTCACCAGCAGAAGTTGGGTCCATAGAAGATATTATCTCACCCACCTTGTCTCTGACTTTTTATGTAAACTAATGCAGCTGTCTGTGACACGTGGTGTTTGAGAGTGTGTGAAAATGAGAGAGAGAAAGAATGTGTAGAAGAACATATGGGAAAGCTATCTGAAATAGGGCACGGAAATGTGCTACTTTCAATTTTGGATTCACTTAAACCTTCGTGATTAAAGATGTAATATTCCACTTGGCCTAAAGAAATGTATATGTACTTTCTAGTCCAATTCATGTTTGGTATTGCCAGCCCCAATCACACAAAAATCATAGCTAGGTCCTGAACGATTATGAGTTTGGCTTAAATAAAATAAAAATACATACATACATTTTGGGATCTTTTCATTTGCCTTTTCATTCCTGAGCCTTTAGGCTATACTTGCTTCACATTTCCATGCTTTTCTAGTGCAAACATGAAGGCTAGTAACTTTCAAAAAAATGAAAACATTGTCAGGCAGTTTCTTGCTTCCATCAGCTGGAACTCTAGGAAAAGACAATTATTTCAAGATCTGCACTTTTATTGCAAGAGTTGGCAACAATGCATTTGTTTCCATTGCAGAAACTACAAGTTATGGGAACGGTTGGATGGGACAGATGATTTGAGTTTTAAAACGGGCTGGTTACTAGTGGTAGGTTATCTATACATCTACTGCTGTATTTAAGTGCATTTTTAAGTTACATCTAAGGCACCTAGAGCATATGCATTGATGCCCCTCATAACATTTCTATAAATAATGAGAAAGTTACTATATCCCTATGTTTCCAGACATATGTTACTATATCCCTAAATTTCCCTCCCCTCCTGCAAATTCACAGGATAAAATATAATCACATATAATGTTCTTTATACTGAGAGAACTTTGCACTATTCCTCATCTCCTCAATTTTTCTGAAATGACACTCCTGGGTGAGGCAACAGTGTGTCTATAAAAAGTCTTACCATTACTTACCATTAGAATAATAGCAGTGTGAGGGGAATAAAATTCTCATTAGAAATATTGGATATGAAAGCCACCATTGCCCTTGATGACATGCAAAGCATATACCCTTAGTAGGTATTATCTTAATAGGGTAATATTTTTTTTTGTTATTGAGGCTACATGCAAACCTTTCATTCATACTAAAAGCAGAGAATGTGTGTTGAGGAAGAAGGGTGAAAGATTTGTGGACAATTCCCTTAAATTCAAATATTTAAATGATGTATAAACACACCATTCCCTTTACAAGGTGTAAATAAGTATGTGCAATTACATGCTAATTACTTACAGTTTAATTACTGTGTAAATACATCCATGTAAAAAGATAATCAGATGGTTACTTGTGCAGTGCAAATTAATTGATAACAGGAGATTTACAATTGCAAATTAGGGCGATTACACTTTGAGTACTATGTTAGAAGTTAAGTGCAATGCATAGTTAACCACTTATCTTTATTTAAAAAAAAACATTGCATTATGCATTAAACATGACAGCTTGTGTCCTGTATTGGGCTGGCACGGGGTGGAGGGGAAGGATGACTGTTTTCTGTTGTTTGCACATTCACATTTCGACATTATGTGCACTATAATTATCCTACATAATTTCTGTCATTAAATTCTCAGTGCTGCTGGCAATAGGCTACTTTGTTGCAATTTGGTTTAGAGAGAGAAATGTATGCAACTTTATCTTAACTTTAATTTCAGATTCCCTCATCCGGTACTCAATTTCATTTCACTTGTGTGGCCGTCCGCAGCTATAAACAAATTGTCTACAATGTTATGCCTCTAAAACGCTGGTCTGACCTGTGTTTCCTTCATTATTTCACCAACTTGCAGTAAAAATATATACAACCTATACATAAAATAATGTAGATGGTTGTTTTTGCTGCTTACTCAAAATTGTTTGTCCTCTTTTGAAAATGTTTTTGTGCGTTTGTTATTCCTGAATGCCTGCATGTTGTGTCAGATTCTTGCTAGATAAAGGATGCCTGCAGTAGCCATTTGTTGATGTTCTATTGACTTCTGTTTGAGGCTGAAGGTGTTTCTCATTACTGTCTTATAATATACTGAGGATACCAATTTAGCTACAATGACCTTGTAATGATGTTTATTTCTTCTTTTATTAGTGCCTATGTTGAGCATAGTTCTTATTACTCTATCCATTCCTTTATTTTGTTGCTTTTGGGATTACATGAAACTAGGTTTGCCACCTTTGAAATGCAAAAAACGCAGCAAACCTCTCCCAAACCCAAAAGGCAAGCTCACCGCAATCCCAACCCCCAACCACAAGACAACTCCTCAACAGCCACTTATAGCATCTAGAGAGATATCAATCTATCTCCTCGCTCTTGCATGACTTAAACCCTCTCACACACATGCGTGTTAGTAGGCAAACAGTTTTGATCTAATGCTTAAGCTACTTAAGTGGGAACATTGCGCATCTTTAGCTGGATATCTAATGTTAAAAGTTTCTGTGTCCCAGTGCATTGTGATAATATGCAAATCTTTAAACCCATGCAAAAACAAAAAACCAACAATCCAAGCAGATTAAGTTATTTTTCTGGAAACTGGCAAATCCAAAAAACCTAGGCGGGCCGGTCAAATACCAGCCAGGTGGTAACCCTACGATGAAACAGCTAGTATGTGCCACAATAGTGTCTGCATTTGTTCAGTTTCTGTAATCTAACTCACTTTTTTATAGCACAGAACTCCTGGAATAGTCATCCCCAGGAGTTTAAGATATAGTTGAACTGCAGGATACAATTTGCCTTAAATTTGTCTGGATTTAAAAAAATTTATTGAATTGGCATCTGTGCACGAGGTAAAGCAACCTATTGCCTGATTTAAGTAGTGAGAATCGTATCGCCAATCCCATGTGTTGAAAATAAAATAATTTATGAGGCTAGTATGGTGAATTATGGGCTGCTTAGATTATTTTGTTTCTGCCTTCTTTATTCTCCTACTAACTACATAGCAAAAAAGATGCATAATTAAAATCAAAACTAACTTAACATCCACTTTAACAAGCAGCTAGCACGCAAGGCTTTCTAGCCAAGAACTCTTTTTTGGCCACCTAACTCTTCAAAAAATTTTTGCCACTGGATATGAATATTTTTCAGTTATCCCAGGTTTTCCTTTGTAAGCAATGCCTTTCATTAACTGTATTTCATTTCCCAGTCATCAGAAGTCCACTTACAACAAAACTGCTATTATGTATTCAACATATTGAATTAATGTGCCCAACCATCTAATATTCCACAGGTACAAAGTGAATTCATCTTGCAACTTGCCTGCCAAAACCCAAATATAAAAAGAATGAAAATGAAAGGCCATCATAAAATCTTTAAAGTGAGGTTTCAGTTCAAAAAGATAGTCTATAAAAACGGTGTAGTGGAGGCACACGTTTATTATCTCAGTGAGTTCTAGAATAAATCTGATGCAGCTGTAAGCAACAGGACATTCTTCAAGTTGCCAACCCTGCAAACTTAGCCTATGCTCCTGAAGTCAAGATAAGAGGTTGTTCTGGCTCTAACATTATCAATAAAAAACCCTAAAATTTAGTTAACAATTCTGCTGATAGCAAGACAAAAGAAAAGTTCACTGTCCTATAATGGTGCTGGCTCCGTAAGGCTAACACTAACACTTACTTCTTACTTATGTTACTCTTACATATCTCCCTTCTGATCAGAATACACTTTAAATGATACAGGATTGATATCCCTAGCATGCACAACATTGTCCATAACCTCAATTTCATCATTCAGCAATTACAATTACTACAGCCTAGAGTGCATTCAGCCCCATGTGCCTTTGCATGGAGTGTAGGCCACAAGCAACTCTTTGCCCTATGTATTTATCAATGTGGGGCAAAAGTCATAACCAGCATGTTCCCTGCATGCAAGAAGCAGGATACTTTAGTCTGACAGCAGCATTAGAAATCCCCTGACAGGTAGAAGGTACTCTTGTTTATAAGGCTTTTGAAGGGTATATTTTAAGTAGAAACAAAGGAGGAGACAGTCATGGTGGACCAAATCAAGGGAGGCCGTAGCATATAGGCCGGCTTGCGGAGGATCTGGCTATGTGAGTGAGATGAAGGCGGAGGAGAGAGGGAGACTGAGAAATCTGATGGGGACTTGTAGTTCAATGACAAAGAAGGAAAGGGCAGCACCCTGATTTGTAGGTCATTTAACTAGCGAAAGCATGTAACCTGGAGGCTAAACATGCATGATTGTAAGGCTTGTTAGGAGTATGACTGAACTAATTGATGGAACCATCATGCTGTACCAACCTGACCTTATTATTGTCCAGATTAGAAAAGGTCAAAGCTGAGCTACGACAGCCACAGCTTTCAAACTATAATGTGATATTTTTACCCGTGCAGAGATATTTCACAATGCAGTCACGCCCAATGGCACCCATCGTGGAAAGGCTGTACAATAATCCTCCGAAAGATGGTATACAGGCGAAATCATTAAAATGCATGACATGCTCTGCTTGTTATCAGATCAGTAGTGCATAGGAATATGATATCTCTAATAGAGAAGGCACTGGCTCCAGCGATCTTATTCATTGGGGATACCTTTACTACATCAGAATTGAACTGATTTATTTCATAAAAGTGAATGAGCCATATGTACATGTCTACAGTTAGCAAGTTTTGCTAGGCAATTAAACACAGGAAAGCATACAGGTAGGTTTTTTACTTAACGTCAACTGAACTGACTGTATGATTATTCAGTTTGCAATTTATTTGTGCACAGGTAAGAAAGTTTTTTTTTTTTTTAAATGTGCATCTTAATCATTCTTCATATATAGATTATATTATTTTCATGGGAGACCAAAAAATCAAACAGGAATTGATCTGTGTCATGGTGAGATATGAAAATATCTGAAATCATTCAATGAAAGGAATCAGAACAAAAAGGGTCTAAATGTTTTTGATTGTTTTCTTAACTAATCACCTGACTAATGATATTAAACTGAACAGGGAACCTAAGGAAAAAAAAGGAAATTATATTCAATTTCAAGGCCAGTAAAGGGATATTTTCTCCATTCTACTTGAAGGCATTGCACAACGAAAAGAAAAAAGGCAGAATGGTGATGACAGAACAGCTGCATTCTGCACATCAAACAAACACTTGAAAAAACTAAACCTATGCTGAATAGGATCCACAAGGCTCCTGAAAACATTAACACCAGTGGAAATAAAATGGAGCCTTTTCACAGTTAGATAGCAGAGAGACCCTATGGATCCTCATAACAGTATTTATTGCACTTGTACTTTGAGAGGTTTGTGGAAAAGAGAGGAAGGAAGATACCTGGACAGCAAATAATCTTAAAGATACTAGTCACGCCTTATTAAGGCATTTAAAGGTCGGAGAGTGGGTGGATTTGCTGCATTTTATACATCTCAAGCAGCCCCATGAGAATTTTAAGTGCTAGGGAGCCTGTAAAGGTGTGGACAGTCTCTGTGGACTCCTTTACAGGCTGATGTTGCACTGTGCAGAAGCCCTTAATTTTCCTCAGTTGGGACAGCAACAGGTTCAATTTAAGAGCTATGGGCAAGTAGAAGCTAAGCACATGTTAACAAAGTAGCAAGTCCCCTTTTTCATTAGTCTCCAGTACGGGAGCAATTACAACAAACGATTCATAATATGCTCAGCTCAGGACCCTGCTTCAGAGCCCCCAACATCGAGAACACCAAGTCTCTGAGTGTGATCAGGCTAATTTCCCAGAGCCTGAAAGAAATCCCTATATCCTGAAAGGTTTCTATTTCTTCCTCTCTGAGCATCCTCTTCCTGTTTATATAGCCCAGCCCTAGTACAGGACCTCCTTGATATAAACCCCAGGCTCCAGGCTCCAGCCTGTCCCTTAAAGGGGCAGTACAGAGCCCTCAAAAACAAAATAGTCCCCTCACTTCCCCTCTGCACCCTGGAATTATTTATAGAAAGTCAGAGTCATGTAGCTAGCCAGTGCCACAACTTGAAAACATGGGAAGGATTTACACAAAACATCTGTTCTTTATCTAATTTCAGAAAGAAACTTGAGTCTAGCAGTGTGACAGTCCAAGGTGCACTGCTGTCAACCTCAGTTGAACCTAAAACCAATCTCCAAAATTAACATTTATTTTTTCTATTATGCATATCTCCCAGAGGCCCCAGGGGAGATCAGATGCTTATTATACTAGGTGCTATACACGTATAGAGAGAGACAGTCCCTTCCCCAAAGAGTTTAGAATCTAAATAGACAAGAAACAGCGTGTAGGAAAAAAAACAGAGGCACATGCAGGTGCAGTGATTTGCCCATTATCACAAAGCAGGTCAACTGTAAAGCCAAGAAAAGTACCTAGGTCTCCTGACACCTTAGTCCAGTATGCTGTCCACTAGACCACACTGCCTCCCAAATTAATAATGGATAACTGTCACAAACCAAGCTTGCGAGGCAATTATTACAGGGAAAGATGCCTTTAAGAGCAACTTCAATTTAAGAGGCAATTTTGGAGATTGCCAGCTATCAGGGAATCATTCTAAAAATCTTTGGAAAGTCTACAGTAATGGAACATACAGAAGCTCATCGCTGACAAGCATCACTTTTCTGAAAGAGCAGTATGCTTTTTGTGTGAAGGTTAGAGCATTACAGGCCTGATTTTATCTTAAAAGCAGGTCCTTGAAAACAACTGGGAGCAAGCCAAGGAGATACACATGCACTTCATGGATTTTGAAAAGATACAGAGGCAGATAGCAAGAGACAAATTATGAGAGATGCTTCAGTAGCATGGAATGCAGGACAAGCTCCTGCAGACTGGCAAACCCTTTGTTAGAAGGGTGAACGCTTTGTATGGTTCGTCTCTATGGCTCTGTTTCTGCCACTTGCTCTATTCTATTGGATATACTGACAGTGACTCGAGGAAGAAATGTCTTGGTTTATATATGGTTGTTAGACTTCACTTGATTATACTCATTTGAATGAAGCAGCAGCAACAAAAATATGCTGTATAATTTACCAAATATATTGCCAGTAATTAGGAAGAATTATGTGAAAAGACCACGAATGTTGTCCTCCGGGGAAATCACAAGGTATTGGCATTTTGCATTAAAAATATCAGCATTACACCAAGGGTACTTCCAGAATGGAAAGAATAAGAAAGGGGAAGGTTCTGTCTTAAGGATATGCTGGCACAGGGATAAATACTAATGCACGTAAATGAAACAAACAATTTTTGAGGGTTTACAATTGACTGTATTCCTGGAATTAAATTGTGCATGTCATTAAGATGCAAATGGATGGGGTTTCGAATAACAAAATACTAGGTAATGTGGCTTTGATGGAGGTAAGTCTTGTGAATAAAACTTCCACCATGCCAGATATCTTGTCAATTGGGGACTATGAAGCAATATAGTATATTGCTTGGGCATGGTACTGATTCTGTAGCTGCTAAGCCTCCAAAAAGAATCCAGGAAAATGTCTGACTGAAAAATATGCAACAAAATTCAACAATAGTGAATTATTACATGTTCGAAGCTATTTTGGAGACATTTTCACAAAGACACTGGACATGACTCTACTGATATACTGGAAGGAGGATAGGAGACACTGGATATGGGTTAATCAGGCCGTAACTTTATTATTAGAAGTCTGGAACTACTTGGAAGATAAAAGCGTACAGTGCAGATAACTCCATGATCATTTCAATATCTTCCAGAGGCTTCCACAAGCCAATCCCCCATTTTCTATCCTGGTCCCCAGCCAACCCTTTGCTGGGACCTTACCAACCCCCACCCATTGAACAAGGGTTAAAGTGCACCATTAAGGAAGGCGGTGGGAGGAATTGGGTTCCTGCCATGCCAGTCATAGGTGTCCCGAACCTCCTCCACTCACCATTCCACTCTTTTAACAAACACCTCCTTTAAAACCTTTATCAAGCCATTTATCTGATCACTGTATCCCTTCCCTTTGCAGCATCTGCACTGGACATCCTTCCCACACTTACACAATGAGTTGCAACATCATAGCTTAACTCCCTTCCTTACTCACCATAACAAAGCCTCTCCCTGAACCTGCTGTAGGGAGGTAAGAACCCCCCACTCCACTTTGGCCAATCTGGTGGTGAGGGGAAAATTCCTTCCTATGCCCCCCCCAAGAAAGGAATGGCTAGTGCAATGCCCACCAAGGGTCCTGACCAAACCAGGTATTTTGCACAATCAACCCATTGAACCCATTGCCAGGGGATGTTGCAATGGCCAAAAATATAACTGGGTTCAAAAAAAGAATTAAATAAGTGCATGGAGGATAGATCCATCAATGGCTATTAGCCAAGATGGTCAGAGATGTGAAGCCAAGCTCTGGGTGTCCCTAAACCTCTAATTTGCAGAAACTGGGACTGGATGACAGGAGATGGAGCACTCAATAGATTACCCTGTTCTGTTCATTCCCTCTGAAGCATCTGGCACCAGCTATTGCTGGAAGACAAGATTCTGGGTTAGATGGACCATTGGTCTGACCCGGTACTGCCATTCTTAAGTTTTATGATGCCCCTTTTAAAAATCACAGTCATATGATACCCTTGAGCCCTGGTTCCAAGTCACGTTCATACTAATTGAACAGCAAGCAGGGGGAGCATCCTATGCCCTTTGTGATATGCAAACACAGATTTGCTGGTTTACCATGGTTAGGATAAAGCTTAACCAAGTCTCCGCTAATAAGAAAATTCATAGAAAAAAAATCTCATGAGATTTTCTGTGTTTCCTGATACAACTAAAAATACCCTGGTACCTCTGATCTATCTCTAACTGAAACCAGAAGTGGCCTAAACATGCTAAGACTTCTTTAAAAGCAGTGAATATTAAGTTTGGCTCAAATTTGAATACTCCTTATTTTGTCCTAACTCATAGCCGATATTGAGAAGAGTCAGAAGATTGGATACCTGTTGACTATTAATTTGCAATAGTACGGCTTCTCAAAAGCAGAATGCTTTTTTCCCCCCTTCCTGTTCTGTAGGATGGAATCTTTGGCCCGGTCTACACTTACCTTCCAGATTCGGCGGCAGTCGACAGGAGATACGCAAGTGAAGTAAATCAGTAAATCACTTACTTATCCCCCATCAACTTTCGCTGCATCTGCTCAGCGCGCCATCCACGCTGCGCTGCGCCGAAGGGAACAGCGTTCCCTTCGACGCAGTGCTACGCCACTTACTGGAGTGATTTTCCTGTGTCAATTGCTAGATCGACTGAGTGGGTCTACACAGACTGCTGAGTCGATCCAGAGCAATCGATCTGATAGTGGCGAATTTGCTGCCATCAGTGTAGACCCAGCCTTACTTTACCTAAAATATTGCCATTATAAGTCTTTATTAAAATAAGCAGTAGCTTAAATGCATAGTATATATATGTTCTTAAGATTTCATGGCTTAATTTACTGCAAGTTGTTACACTTGCATTTAATAGCTATTTGTTTAGTTTATTATTTATTTTGTTGTGGAGTCATGAGATTCCACACTTTCGTTACTCTCCTTTCTACAAATTGATTTTTAAAGCAGTCATAGGAGGGCCCAATCCTCTGAGCTGCTGAGAACGCTCTCCCCCTCCTCACTTGAACTTCCACAATAGGATTTGTGTTGGACTAGAGCCATAGCTCAGGGGAAGGGAGCAGAGAAGTGCTATTATTGATTCATTTTTTACTAGAAATTATATGGCCAACCAATGAAGCTGGGAGGTGACCAGTTCAAGATATGGGTAATTGGAATAAGCATTTATGCTGCTGAGTGATTCCAAGCATCACTGACCTTCCAAAACAGAAGTTGATCTGTCAGTAATCTGACCCACCTTTCATGTTCCTGGCTCAGGCCCTATCTACGCTTACCTCTGAGATTTGGCGGCAGTCGACGGGAGTTACACAAGCTACACAAAAAGATTGCGTAACTCGCATCAACTTCCCTGCTTCTGTTCTGTGGGCCGTCTTCACGGTGCTGTGTCGACAGAAACCGTGTTCCCGTCGACGCAGCGCTATGCCACTTGAGAAGGTAGTCTTAATATGTCTATTTCTGGATCGACTGCTGCCATCAGTGAAGATATAGCCTCAGATTCTTTACTGATGTAAATCAGCACAGCTCTGTTTAAGTCACTGTAGCTCTCCTGATTTACACCAAATGAGGATTTGACCTTATATGCTTACTTACAGGTGGCAATTCTCTTTAACCATATTGTTGGTTTCTCTTCTCAAGATGACTTTTAAGACTATCTGGGTCAATAAGTCAACTATATGGATTTATCAATAGGTAAATCACAACCTCAGCTACATCTCTACCTTCCTGTATGCTCCATCAGTAATAAACCAAACATCAGCTCATTATATACCCCACAAGTACAGTGCTGGCTCACATACTGTATAGCTGTACTTAATTAATGTTGCTGGAGTCTGAAAGAATACCAAACATTATCTTGCTATACTTATGCCAATATTGCCTATTTAATATACATGTTCATTGGGTTTGACAAAGGGATTTCTTCATCTTAATGTGGAAGAGAAACAAATGAGTCGGTAAATGTTAATGTGTCCATGTTCCTTCTAGATAACTAGTTGCCCCTGGGACAATATCAATAAGTGGCATTTATATGGTATTATGAATGTGTTAATTATGAGTAGACAAAATAATGAATAAGCAAAGGTCAAAGACTAATGCAATTTTCCCAGAAATACACATCAAAGCGCCTCCAATATTTATCATTACCATTACTGAATATTCACTACTGCTTAAATTATATGCATTTTATTCACTGTACTTGTATTTTTGGTTTTGGCATTATTGGGAAACTTACAAACACTTCAGACAGATTTTTAACAAAATCAGGCAAAACTCACTTGTCTACCTCTTCAGTAAAGCTAGTCCAGATTTTGAGCAAGATTTGGTTAATCTTCAAATTGAACTTGGACTAGTTTACGGTTTGGGAAGAAATGGTTTTGAAACAAAGGTGGGCAAAATTTGATCATTTTGGCTACGTTTAAGTTTTGAACCTCAAAACTCAGTGGACTGCAAACATGCAAATCAAACTGAAAAAGTCTCATGGACCCTTGAGAACTAAAACCACCAGTTTTGCCTTGGTTTGTTACTTTGTTGACTGACTCGCTCACGCAGAGAGAGAGATTAAAAATAATGTTTTTAGTCTGTTGGGGATTTTTTAAAAGTATATTGCTACACTTTTCTAAAAGTATATTGGGGGGGAATCCCATTTGTTTAATATTAATGTCTATTTAAAAAAAATAGAAGCTTGAATCATGCGTTTTCCTTATGAGCAGACATGATTACTGCTAGAGTGTTGGTGCTACTTTTCATTTACCTTTAGGCTTGATAAAACAGTTGGGTAACTCAGTAAGCATCCAAAAGTTATTGTACTACTAGGCTGCTCAAGGAAAAGCTGAAATTAAGACTTCATTGCATCTCAAAAGGCTCTCTCTCTCTGTTTTAAAGAAGTCTCTTTCCTCCAAACAAGATGCTGTTCATATATGAAATATTCATGTTGCATAATAAAAAACACAATACATTTTAATAATGCACACCAAAATGATATTAATACTATATTTTTCTTTTAGCTATTTCTGTCAGTTAGGATTGCTAAATCAGTTTCTTAGTTGGTCTTGAGAGAGCATGGTTTTCTGAATATTTGCCATGCTGTATTTTATTTTATTTTTCATAAAGAGACACTTTGCCTCTGCCTTTAAGATAGGAGCCCAGGAAGTTTTTCTTCTTTTCTCTCAGGCTCTCTCTACAAGCATTTGCCATAAAACTAATTCAATTCTTAAAAGTTCTACTGACAGCAAGGAAGTCACTCTATCAGAATGACAAATAAGGAACCGAGAAGTATTGCATATGCTTTAATTCTTCTTTCTTCCTAGTACAAATGACAAAAACATAAGGTATTAATTATTAATTGTATAGTTACAAAGTCTATAATAAAATAATTGTAAATAGGGGGGAAAGAGGAGAACATAAGAAAGGTCATCCTGGGTCAGACCTGTGGTCCATCTAGCCCATTAGCCTGTCTTCCAGCAGTGGCTAGTGCCAGATGTTCCAGAGGGAATGGGCAGAGCACAGTAATTTACTGAGTGATCCAACCCCTGCCATTCTCAATGCCATTTATGATCTTATCCACTATTCTATCCTTCTTAATCATCTTTTTTCTATGAAGAGTCCCAGTCTTTTTAATATCTCCTCAGATGGAAGCTGTTCCATACCCCAATTATGTTTATTGCACTTTTCTCCAATTCTAATATATCTTTTTTAGATGGGATAATCAGACCTATACACAGTATTCAAGATGTGGGCATACCATTGACTGCTGATGCACATTGAGCAGATGTTTTCAAGGAACTATCCATGATGACCCCAAGATCTCCTTTATGAGTGTTAACAGCTAATTTAGACCCCATCATTTTATATGTATAGTTGGGATTCTGTTTTCCAAGTGCATTACTTTGTACTTATCAACACTGAATTTCAGCTGTTATTTTGTTGCTCTGTCCCCCAGGTTTGTGAGATCTCTTTGTATCTCTTCACTGTCAGTTTTGGATTTAGCTATCTTGAGCAATTTTGCATCATTGCAAACTTTGACCCTTCATTGTTTACCCCTTCTTCCAGATCATTTATAAATGTGTTGAACTACACTGGTCCCAGTACAGATCCTTGTGGGACCCTGCTATTTACCTCACTCCACTGTGAAAACAGACTATTATTGCTTCCTGTCTTTTAAGCAGTTACTCATCCATGATAGGTCTTCCCTTCTAATCCCATGACAGATTAGTTTGCTTAAGAGTGTTTGGCGTGGGATCTTGTCAAAGGCTTTCTGAAGGTCCAAGTAGCCTATAGCAGCTGGAACATCTTTGTCCACATGCCTGTCCCTACCATTATGAAATCTTTCCCACCAGCTTCATAACTACCACTATATATATAGATATATATAGATATATATAGATATATATAGATATAGATATAGATATAGATATAGATATAGATATATAGCTATAACCTGCAAGGAAGCTATGCAGGTTATAGAAGTCTACCTGCAACCCTAGATGTATGGTCCTGGGACTGATTATGGTTCTTATATATTTCCTTTAAAGTACTGATCCAGTTATTGCTTCTTGTCTATTAGACTTAGTCAGGAATTTTTAAACTAAACATTTGTTCGAAAATGCTGATTCATTTACACTGAGATTTTTCTCAGAAAAGAGTCAGTTGTCAAAAAGTTCTTAACTCTAGAACATTCTGAAGTTAGTTTTGAAATTGTCAAACATTTTTGACAATAAAAACAAAACATTCTGTTCTAAAACAATTTTGTTTCAGAATATACACTAATTGCAATATTTTAAATGGCAGAATTGAAATAAAATGTTTCAGTTGACCCAAAGTTCATGAAAATAGGAGATTTTGACTTTGTCAGGACAGGAAATCTTTTTTTTCCCCTGAGAAAGGAAAATTGTTTCCCATGCAGCTCTATTTTCTAATCAAGAAAGAACACATGGAGTAAAGACCTAGAAAATAATTTGTTATGTAGTGAAAGAATACAGTGTATTTGAATCTAAGTGATGGAAACAAAACAAGGGAGGCAATGGCTACTATATATTTTGTTGCTGCCGCTTTATTACACAGAAGACATTGAGATAAAATACAATTTGAATTACTAAATAAAGTCAGAAACAAATGAAGTCAACCACATGTCACAGTTAAAAATCAAAAAGGCTTTTAAATAAGACTTTTCCAATAAATTAAGCAATCAGATCTCCCTCGGCACTGGATCATTAAAAATAAAAAAAAATTAAGTAAAAAATAAATTCTGAAATCAGCGACTAGACCTGGGTAAATCACAGAAAAAATTTCCATAAATATTGATTTGAATTTTGAAGTTAATTAACTTAAACTATGAAATGAGTTTACTGGCTGGAATACTTAATAGAACAGAGACCTTTAGAGACAACAGCAGAAAATATTCACAGAGTGCAGTTTTCAAATTTCTGGTTGTGAAGTTCACATTGGAAACCTGTTTCCTGGAGTTATCATCCAATTAGGGTGGAGAAATATGCCATGTGACCTATCAGCTAAGTTCTCCCCTTAGTTACACTTCTGTAACTGAGGGCAGGATTTTCCCTTATGTGTCTCAACAAAATAGCTACTATTTTAAATACTTGCAACAAAGCATTTACAAATGGACTACATGAAGGAATTATTCACTGAAAAATTTCTAACAAAAGACATTTGAAAATCTCTAATCATTGCAAACAACTCAAAATAGAAAGAACAAAGTTACATCAAGTCAATGATTTGCCAAGTTCTAACAGTGAGAATCTCATCTTGTTGTCTGAGCTGCACAGAATATATCTCTAGAAACTTTTAGAGTATCTGCCAGGTTAGTGACAGTTGAAGGATGGATCAAATCAGGTATCTGGAATACAGAATGATAAGGTTTGAAAATGAAGAGAATGGAGTGTCAATAGGTTTTGGGAATGGAAGAAATTTAACAGAACAAGGCCATCTATTCAATGCATTTTTCCCCTTCATTAAGCATTACCATAATGAAAAATGGGTTGATGCCGGTCTGAATGCACATCTCAGTACCAAGGGCTGGCACTAAGAAACTTCCATTTTGCTGTTATGCCTGTTAATGATATTGCTAAGTTCTGAATGTATTTGATGAAACCCAAGAATAGTAACCATTAGGTAACAGGAGCTTAGAGGAGCAGTGCTCACCTTTGCTACTGGTTTGACTTTTCTTAAATTAATCTATGCCAATGGGTACATGCTTCAATTCAAGCACTTCTTTCCTGTTTTATTGGGAGACATGGTTAGAGCTATGACAGCAATAGAAAATATTTTATGATTTGATATAGCTTATGTCATCAATTCCCTGTTATTTCTAAAAACAACATTACATAATGTGCACTGTAACTATTCTTTGAAGTTGCACAATCCAAACTCAGTTTCAAATTCCTATTTCAAAAGCAATGTACTCAGTGTGTTACCTAAGGTAAGGGTTATAATTACAGCTAGTCAGAAAAGGGAATTTCCATTTCCATTGAGTGGGGATGGATTGCTCACTAATTACCCTGCTCTGTTAATTTCCTCTGAAGCATCTGGCATTGGTCACTGTTCGAAAACAGGATACTGGGCCAGATGGACCATTGGTCTGATACAGCATGGTCATTCGTGTGTTGCGACTCTGCCAGAAATTTCAACATTTGTTTTTATTCAGAATGAAAAGTCAGAAGTTTCCCATTGATTGGAAATTGTTTTAATAATATCAAGACAATATAAAATATTCCTCTCCCTTTTAATATTGAAATATTGAGGGAGGGAGAGGAATTGTTTAAGTTTAGTACTAATATAGGCACGAGGACGAATGGGTACAAACTGGATATTAGGAAATTTAGACTTGAAATTAGACGAAGGTTTCTAACCATTAGGGGAGTGAAGTTCTGGAATAGCCTTCCGAGGGAAGTAGTGGGGGCAAATGACTTATCTGGCTTTAAGACTAAGCTTGATAAGTATATGGAGGGGATGTTATGATGGGATAGTTTAATTTGAGCAATTGATTTGGATTATCGGCAGATAAGTCTGCTCAATGGTCTGTGGGAATGTTGGATAGGATGGGAACTGAGTTACTGCAGAGAATTCTTTTTTGGGTGTTGGCTGGTGAGTCTTGCCCACATGCTCGGGGTTTAGCTGAGGTCTTCAAATCTCACTTTTGAGGATTTCAATAACTCAGTCATGGGTTCGGGGTTGTTATAAATGTGTATGGGTAGGGTTTTGTGGCCTGCCTTGTGCAGGAGGTCAGACTAGATGATCATATTGGTCCCTTCTGACCTATGAGTCTATGAGTCTATAATTTTGTTTACAAGGTCAAAATAAAATTTGTTTATCTTCTTCAAATGAAGCATTTTGACTAGAGTTAGTTGAAAATTCCCTGATGGAATATTTTGCCATTGGAAAATGCTGATTTGACAAAAATCAAAACGTTTTATAGAACTTGATTACCAGGAAATCTTCAGAAAGTTTTGACCTTATTAAAAGACAGCATTTCATTTTGACTTGCACATTCTGAAATACCAATAAGGATTATGATAGAATTACATGTTTAAACAGTTTTATTCTTTTATTCTATAGTTGTATATTGGAACACACAGATTACTTATTGTGGTTTTTTTTAAAAGGGATGTTTCTTCCCCTTTTCTGGTCTTCCTAAAACCCACGAGTTCTTTTCAACCCATACAAAACAATCTCTAAGGCTTTGTCTTCCCTCATTGTGGCAAATTTGCCACCGTCAGATCGATTTCTCTGGATTGACTGACCAGTCAGTGAAGACCCATTCAGTTGATCCAGAAATCAATATATTAAAAACACCTCCTCAAGTGGCATTGCTCTGCGTCGAAGGAACACAGTTCCGGTCAGCGCAGTGCACTGAAGATGGAGCACAGGAACAGAAGCAAAGAAGTCGACGGGAGTTACACACGTTTTTTGTGTAGCTTGCGTAACTCCCATTGACTGCCGCCAAATGGCTTTCAGCAGCCTTGTTTACCATTTTCAGGGTGCCCCAACACACTCCCGGTCCCCGACTTCCCTCCCCTTCCCTCCTCCCCCTGGACAAAAATGTGTGTTTTGCACTGCCTATCCCTCTCCTGGACAGACCAAATATATTAAGTCCATTGCGCCCTTAAGTGGATCATACACAACAGCTTACCATCTTAAATAAAGTTACCTAAACAATTCACAACGCTAGGTTAATTTTCACTGAAGAACAGCAATTTAACTACGAAGAGATATATTTGTAGTGAGTTCAAGTAATGATGCATTAAAGTCAGAAACGATTACACGAAAAACCAGAGATAAAAAGCTTTCTAAACTTAACTAACAAGACTCGGTTCAAAGTGAAGACCTTACCACGTTTTCCGTATATTGCTGACCAAACGTTCAGGCCAGGATCTGCTTCCAAAGTCCAATGACTGGGCTTTTTTGTTTTGTTTTCTTAGGTGAAAAGAAAGATATGGATAGGAGGCAATAACTTGGGGTGTTTTTGTCCCTTATTTTATAGGTTAGTCACCCTTTGAGAAGCATTTGCCTGAATTTGAACACCAGTTAAAGTTCTTTCCGGCTGAGTGTCCAGTGGAGAAAAGATGCTTCACGTTGTTTCTTTTCACCTGTGTATAATGAAATGCAGATTTTCTTTGTCTTCTTTCTTCCCCCTCTTGTAGTTTCAAGAACCTTTTAATAGCTGTGGTAGGGTGGCAGCGGGGGGGGGGGGAGGTAGACCACCCCCCGTGGGTCTCGTGCTTTCCCGGCTCGGCCGATGGTGCAGCCGGGGAAGGCTTCGGGGAGGGAATGGACCCAAGCTGCCCCGAAGTGCTGGGGAAACGGCAGGCGAAGCCCCACGCCTCGGTAGGCTGCAGGCGGCAGCCTGCCAGCCGCGGGCAGCCAGCCCGAACTCCAATCTCTGACCTCCACGCTCCAAGCTCCTTACTCCACAACCCACACTGTCTGTCTGCTGAGGCAGGCTTTTTGAGTGTTTGGGGCGGGGCTTCCTAATTGGCCTCAGCTGGCCTAATTGGTTGAGCAGCCCCAGCTGGCCTAACTGCCGAAACAGGCCCCTGCTGAGTCACCCAGGAAATAAAGCCCGGCTAAGTCTGGGACTAACATACCGGCCTTCCAGACCCTTGCATAGCCCCCCCTGGTCTGGGCTGGTCTGGTCTGGACCCCCTATTTTCTTTTGCAGCTGCTTTTCTTTTTGGG
>ML677027.1:3483119-3552019 GCA_007922155.1 Mesoclemmys tuberculata
TCAAATAGGAGGACCCTTGCATAGCCGCTAGGCCTGACCCCGTTACATAGCTTATATGTAAATTGAGGTAAACACATCCCTTTGTTTAAGACAGGTCTCCTTGACAAGGGAGACTTTGTAACTGTGTACACAATGTTGCTACACACATTTTACCATGATATTGTTGACCAGCAAGTTCTTAGTTTTAATACGATACCTTACAAGAAATATTTTGTGCAAAGATTAGTACCAAAGCGTGTAGGGTCTGAATACAGGGATGCATTCTATCACAGTATGGCGCAAACATGTTTATCTTTACCTGTAATCATAGCCCTATTGTTCACTTTAACTGACTTTCAGTTAACAGTTCATGGGGTAGACTTTTCAATTGCAGGACAGCCTTCTTTATCCAACAGCACAAAGAACAGTATCTGAACCAGATAATGTACATAATTTTCATCACCATTAGAATAAATTCCAACAGAGAAATACATTCTTGTGTTATGTGGAATTTAATCAATTATTAAGGCTGTCTGAAACAATCTAAATGATTTGATAGCTTCACTTGGATTGAGATATAAAAATAAGTTTTATTGCTTATGGGTTTGTGTTATATTAGCATTTAGTTATTATGTTTTCCTGTGGTGTTTATTCCTACTCATAATGTGTATACAATGTAATTCTACATTTGAAAAATTAATAAAATACATTCTAAAAACCAAGTATTTGATTAGGTACTCAATCCTTAAATTTTGAAGTTTAATTTAGTCCTTCAAACGTATAAAGAGAAATGAATTTTAAAAAACTCTCTGCATTGGAAACAATCTATCCTACATATTCCAATAGCTAAAACTGAAAATTTAGGGACTATAGCAACTAAAGATGAGTCCAAATCAAAGAACAAAACCAAAACAAAAAACCCACAGATGCAAAGACAGACAATCAAGTTTTGCAACTCAAAATCATCTCTTATTTTAATCAGGCAGAAAATAGATTTACAAATCAACCCGTGTCCAACAAAGAAAAATTAATATTAGGGTCTTTCACGTCATTCCTATATTCTGCCCACTTTGAAAGGTTAAATGATAGAGACAGATAATATAGACATAAGCTTCTTCTTGAATAAGTTCCTCTTATTTATCCTTCACATTCCACCCACTTCAGAACTAAAACCTTATTTTCTCCTTCAGTCTTTTAACGTAATAAGTAATCTAGTCTAATTTTGTGTGTGTTCTTTTTTAGACGGTCACTTTTGCCTGCCATTTCAAACTGGAGGCAAATTCTAAGAAATTAACTATTTTATAGATCCTCAAAAGCATGTTTTTGTTTTGTTTTGTGTGTGAGGAAAGTGATACAATCTTAAGTAGTTTGCAGATTTATACTACTGTACTGTAAGGAACATCTTATGTCTGTTACAGACAGACAAAGGTAGATAATCTAAGAATAGAAATACCATTTTGAAGTATGACCCTGAAGTTGACAGATTGATTTTATAGATAAAGAACTGTGTTATCTCTGTAATATCTGAACTCAATTTAAGTTTGAACTATATGATTATTTTCATTCATCCCCTTTGGACAATTGCAACAATGATGTTTCACTTCTCCCTACCGGATCTAATTTTGTCTAGCACTGCGAGTCTGCTCAGAAAGCTTTTTGGCAGCAGTATTTCAGAAATATGAATCAAATTTTGCTGAATAAAATGAAATTAACTATCCAGGAAAAGATAATCTACTTTTCTAGTGGTAGCAATTCCATATTTTGGGCAATAGTACTGAAATACAATAATAAATATTAAAATGATTGAGACCTTTTATTTTCTACCGACAGCAAACAAACGGGCCAAAAGAGCTAGCCATATTTACTCTGAATACTGTGAAAATTGTCTGGGAATTTTGTTTGGTCCAAAGCAGCCAGGAAACTGATTTTAATGTTTTAAAGGCATCTTGTTACATCTGACATAATACATAGAAGTTGCCATAATCAGCAGTAAAATCACATTTTCAATGTATGCCACATTCTCTTATTTTGTAAATATAGGGCAGGAAAACCCTCCACTGAATGCAACTTGTCATCAAGTATTTTCAGTCTTTGGTATGAGTGCCACATGGCTCCAAACTCACTTTTAGCTGGGAAAAAGAAAAGTGAAGCTTGGAATCCATTAATTCAGTGTATGAGTTATATTTCCCTGCAGCACCTTTTGTTCATTGTCAGAGTTCTACAACAATGACAAATGCAGCTACAGTTAGCCAAAAACTCTAGAAATGCATATACTAAAGCATTAAATGGCTAACTATAAACCTAGCAAATGATTTCCTATGTAGCCTAGAAATTTTACTATATACGATACAGAAGAGTCCAGTGGTAACATTCCACTAACAAATGTGATTATGTATCATGATTATCTTCTACTGGGAGAAATCAGAGTTGCTGCAAACATCAGGCAGTGGTATCAGAAACCAAGGGGAAAGTTATAGATGAGCATGGCTGACTAAGTCAGTTGAAGTCAACTGAGGGGAGTCAAGAGCTGGATACCTTTTCCTGCTTCAACAGCATGCATGTATCTAATCAGCCATTTATTCTATTAACCCAACAAGAAAGACTACATCAAAAGCAATAAACAGAACAATCCATTCATAATTGGAAACAGCAAGTTATGGGCCAATTTTTTGTTCTCTATTTTGTTCCTATCAAATGGAAAGGTTAAAATTGTGATGTCGTGATGTAAAAACTCAAGGTTCTTCATCACAGGGCCCATCCATAGAGCTATGGATGAAGTCAGTGAGAAGACTCCCATTATGTCAGTGAGCTTTGGATCAGACCCCAGCTGCAGTAATAGTGCAGAAAAACAACTTTCAAAGTCTTTAGAACCTCCAGCAACTCATCAAATGGATCTGAAACTCAATGAAATTGGTGGTGAAAGATTTTATTTTCTTTAATTCTTCTAAATTACCACCAAGTAAATCATAGTGCTGAACAGAGAAAAGAGATTTTGCAATCACTGTATTAACGATAGAAGGATTACGCATTGTCACATGAGTAAAAAATTAGTTTGACCTTTGCAGGATTCTAGGCTTTTTTTCCACTTGACTTGAGAAAATATTGAAGTCAGTCAACATTCTGTGCTTCCTCATTCTCAGATATAGTTGACTAGTTTTTTCTCTACATTTACAATGACAAGCAGCACATCCAACTTTAAGTTCACCTGAGGAATTCTTTCATTCAAAATAGTGTATTATTAGCATTCTGTATAAAAGATTTAACATTATGACTACTCTTGCAAAAGATCCCCCCAGAAAAATGTATTAGATGTCTAATATGTACATTTAATATCCACCGTGCAGTATGTACTCAAAACCCTAGGGAAAAAATAGGAACTAGCATGACTTGGAACAGAAATGGAGAGCAATTGCACTAACAAGTTGGATGTATTTCAATGTAGCTCCTCTTAAGGTGTGCTTTACTCCTGCAATATCCTTTGATCCATTAATCCTTCCATTATTTTTTCGCCAGCTATAGGCATGGGATGGGCTAGTATCTAAGACTCCCCTCTTTGCCTGCTCTCAGTTCTCCTCCAATTCCCTCCCAGTGACGATGAAAAGGAAGTTAGGGAGGAGCTAGGAGAGGGGAATGCTGAACAGCCAGCAAAGGTAGCGACAACAGGAGGAAATTTAAGCTATCAGCCAAAACAACTACAAGAACTGCTGCTGCTGGAAGAATATCTCAACACCAGGATGTCATGAGGAAAGGAAGGTAATGGTGAGGGGCAACCAGGGGCAGAGAACTGAAGAGTAATGAAGGAAGAGTTTGATTTTGTGGCTTGACAGAAAATTGGTAGATTAATGGGAAACAGGAATGATGTGTGTGTGGGGGAGGTGGGTCGCTGATAGATATTGGGGGAAATTATGGATTCTCATGGGGGAGTTGGGTAGTGGGATACACCCATAGGGATTAAATGCAAATTTGCATACTGTTTACATGCATATGTAAATTTGCCACTAGCCTTTTGGTGAGCCCATGTAGACAAGTCTGCTTCTGAGGCCTCAAGGATTTATGGGAATAGTCAGCCAGGGTGTAGGCAGAGCAGAACTGTCTGTTATTTGCTGGTCAACAGGATGACGCTGTATGCGCTTTACATAGTATTACTTTCCCTTGAAGTACTTTTACTCAAGATACTTCTCCCTCTAGTACCTTGCCTTAAGAGCAATTACAATGTAGTGTATTTGGACTGACTCACTGATTCCTTGGAGTACTATGCATGCTATGTTGGATACTAAATTTGGTATCAGAGTCTGGGCAAGGCCCACTGTGTGCACATCCCAATGAGAACTGGAAGACCTGCAAAATAACTACACTAATGATGGTCTCACATCCAGTTGCCAATGAGTAGATCAAAGTCATCTAGCACCCAGGCTTTTCATTATGCCCAGGCTGCCACCATCACTGTAATACTGGTTACAGGTTCATAAAAACTCTCAATTTGCATGCACACAGACACCCAGACGTTTTGAAAAATCAAGGCAGTGAGATGATTCAAATAAAAAAAACTTGGCAAGCTGCTTCCAGTTAATTGCAAACCACTGAATAATATTTGAAAGGTTCTTTTGGATTAAAAACATTTATATAATGATTTGGAAGAATTGTCACTCAAATATGCTCAGAATAATGAAAAATATTGTAATTCAAAATAATTTGCATGCACAAAAATCCTATTTACATGCATATATCAAGGGCAGGTTTGAAATCCTGTTTCATATCTTGCCAAAAATTGATGCTATTTTAAAAGTACTTTTTAGATTTCTACTTCTAGCTATACATGCACGGTAGAGGGCATAAGACACCTCCTAACTGAACAACCACACACAAATAGGAGAAGTCATTCTCAAGATTTAAACCATCTTAGATAAGTGTTCTGCTCTTGTGCTCTCTTTTTATTAACCAGGAGTTCGGTACTGTTCAGGAGTTTACTTCAAAAGAATGGAATAAACAGCCTTAATCCCCATTCATCAGAGCAGGTTAAAAGTCATTATTTGATGACAGATGTTCAGCGGCCAAATAAAGTTGTGGTGGTCTAACTCCAGCCAATTGGACAAGTGTCCACCTCAGCAAAATTCACATCTTTGACTGTCCCACAAAAGAGCCACAGTTTTAGCAGGCTTGACAATTGAAATAACTTCTGAACTCTGCTGACAGTCACTCCAGGACAACGACATAGCCCAGACAAACCTGCTTTCCCAATGACACTGTTATACCTGTTCTGTGCCTAGATGGATGCTTTCCATTTCAGAGCTATTTGACTGTCACTTTTCCATAAGGAGTAAATTCCCTTTAAGAAATAATAGAAATTTAAGAGGCCGCATCTTGCCCTGACTTACAGTACCATGTCTGTAAAACTAGTAACTAAATGGAGTGGGAGTGCATTAGGTATAAATCAACACAGAATCTGGCCCAAGTATTTAATCACAATCAAATGCAGAGATATATTACAGACAATAGCCCTCTTAGCAGCATTTGCAAGTTTTCTTGACTCACCGAGGTGAGTCACTATCCACCCTGGGTATAATGGAGGTGGGTGTGACTGTCTGATGATTGAAGATCAAAGCAACGGGATGAGCAGATTTGAGGGGCAACAATTAAAAACGGTTTCAGTTGAATACTACCATACTGTTGATTATTAATAAAAGCTGAACTCCAGGAGGAAGAGAGTTTGGGCTGCATTTGTAGAGCAAGTTGGGAAAGACACCTGGTCAACTTTTTTTCAGGCTATAGATAAAAAGAAACAAAGGCTGGAGAACAGAATAATGAACTGACTATCCAATGAAAAAACATGCACGCAGCATGCATCCAAATACAATATACTCGGAAGCTCTGTGAGCTTTCACAGATAGTTATTTAAAACTTTACATCCATATAATTAATTGCACAGACATGGAAATGTCAGCAACGGGTTAGGTACAAATAGTATCTTATTTGTAAGTATGGGCAATAATGCCCTAAGCTCACGGGCAAAAGAAGTGTTTAATAAGCTGGATATTAAAGGGTTAGTTTAAAAACCTCTGATATATTACTGCCACTCAACACATGAAGGTTTAATTGCCATTTGTAATGCAAATTTTTTCCATTATGAACAAAACAAACTATTGTTTGCTCATTATTTTAGCCCTCTAATTGAAGACTAAAAGTACTTGTTAAGCCTTATGCATGTTGGTTGAAATGGGAAATATATAAATCAGGTTAAATATTTTATATAAATAGAATGAAAATGTATATATTGTCTCAACCCTACAATCCTTGTAGTGTATATGATTTAGGATTGGCATCCTCAAGTCTCTCATCTCCATAGAGCCTCTTAGTGCCTGGGTGAGACATTGCAGGGATTGTCCCATACTAGTGCCCACTTCTGTCATTCTAGGGGTCTCAAGTATGTGTTATGGGCAGTCTAGCCCCCTGGCCAGGTCTCTGTTCAGTTTGTTCCCCTTCCAAGGTTAATAGAAAAGTCCCAATAATAGGAAACTTAACATCTAATGGCTACCAAGCCCATCTCCCATCCTCGATCTGCTGTTCTTGGCTTCTTTGATCTTTGCTACCCAGACTTCGCTTCTTGGTCTAGGGAAGAGGTAGGGGAACCCTCTCCTTTAAGTTCCAGCCAAGGAACCCTATTTAGGTAGTTAAGGACCATTACTTCAATCCCTCCACTACTTTGCCTGGGCTGCTCAGTTTACTTCACTTACCAGCATCCTCACAAGATCAGCAGGCTCAAGTGTCCCCACCTGGTCTCTGTGTATGCCTACATTGCAATTAAATGTCCAAGGCTGGCCCATGTCAGCTGACTCAGGCTCCTGTAAAATGGAGGTACAGCCACTGGGATTTGGGCTTGGGGAAGGAGGGTCCAGCACAAGCCTGAACATCTAAACTGCAATTTTACAGCTCCATAGCCTGAGCTCCCCAGTCAGCTGACATGGGCCAGCCTGGGATGTTTGACTGCAGTGTAGACATGTTCTGGGGTTCCCTCTCAGCTTCTTCTGGGTCTAACTTGGGGGGGGGAAGGGGCATCTCCAACAAGTCCGTCTCCATTTGTCTCTTCAGTGGATGGACTGTTCTACTAGCAGTTCTTTGCCCCTTGCCTTAAGACAATCAGTCGTTCTCTCCTTTGAACAGGAGTTCCCCTCAGCTGTCTCCTCCCTAGAGCTGGGAATGGCTCAGGCCTTTTGCCTTCAGTCAGTCAATTGAAAGGCTTTCTGCCACCTCCCCTCCACTGAACACTCTTCCAATCTGGAGGGTATAGCAGGTCAACCTTCTGCTGTCAGCATCTCCCTGATGTGAGGAAGGAGGTAGCCTTTATACTTCTCTTTCGCCAACCCCTTCCCAATTGGTTGGATGAGAAGACAGCCTTGCCCTTTCCAGCATTCTCTGTAGAATTTCAGTCTCTTCGAAGTACAGCAGCCTGATTCCTTCTCTGAACACCCTTCATTCCCAGGACTCTTTGTCTCTACAGGTAGGGCTGGATTTAGGAGCAAGGAGACCCAGGCAACTGCCTGGAGTGCCGGACTTGGGGGGCACCATGCTCAGGATGCTGTTTCTGTTGATAGGCAAGGATCCTTGCGCTGAATCCAAGAGCTTTGGATCATGCCTTGTGGTTGCCATTCCCTCAATCTGGTTGTGTCAGATGCAGCGTCATCTTCTTTAGATTTGGTATCTCCCTTTTAAGTACAGCAAAGGATATATGTCCTGTTTTCAGCATCAGCTATCAGGTGAAAAATGCTCATGGACAATATTACAAATATGACTGAGAAGCCACTAAGTGACATTTTCTGGGAAAGCCACATTCATAGCATAAGGCCAGTGAGGTAGCAAGTGCCTGAGGTTTATGATGAAGCCCGGATGGATCTAGCGCAGTCGAGTAAAGCGGAAGCCGGAATCTGACACAAGGCGCAAGATTTGGCAAACCAGATCACCGACTTCAAATTCCTAGTATCAGTTGTGGTTTGAAATATCTTGTTCCAAGTAAATGTTGTAAGCAAGGCATGACAAACTTAGTTGATGGAGATTTGGACTGCTACTACTTTGATGGGAAGCTGCCTTGATTTTATTGTGGTGTACAGTGACAATGGATTTGAAGATGCCATCTCTGCTGCTAAAGAAATGGTAGAAAACTTAGGAGTTGAGCCTGTCTTCAAGGAAACTCCTATTCAATTGAAAAAGAGACAATTTGGTTATGAGGGCAGAGATAAGGTGATGGGAAGCTCGAATCTTCAATGGATGTTGACACATGTGGAACATTCGGACATCAATGATAAAGACCTCTATGTCAAATTGGACAATATCCCATCACATTTTGCGACACAAGAAGCACTCTCTGCTCCAAGTTCTCCAATTCATTCGTGATACAGAGCTGAAAGAAACTTTTCCTAATGGGTGGGTAGCTGTTGGTCACAGTTGCAAGTGGTGAGCACTGCTTTTCCAAGCACAGGTCATTAAATGATATCTTCAATATGCCCTCTACATTGAACTACCCTGCCACAAATGGGCAAATGAGTTTTAAGTTACTAACAAAGTAGACATAAACCTTCTAGTCCAGCCACCAAACTCAAATGAAGATTTGAATCAATTCCAATAAGAACACCTTTCTCCAATCCAGCATCTGTTCTGTCCATCTGAAGGCCTGCTTCCTTTACTTGTCCCTTGTGGAATTAAATATAGCCATCTTTACTTTCCTGGATGCTTTCGTCAAATCTTGCATGCTCTGGCTTCAACCATACTATTCATTCTAGAACTCAGTTAACTCTCAGAACACACAAGTTTGAAAACAGCAGCTAGATCAGAAACTTGACCACAGACTAAAAACGAATACTATAAAGTATGGAGGGAATAGTTAAAGGAATGGGGGAGACCTTACCCTGGCCAGGGGAGTGAGAAAGGACCAATGTGGGAAAGGGAAAGAACATCATGGGAGAGAGTTGAGGGAGAATGCTCACTTTGATAAAGGAAAGTAAAATGTGGAAAAAGGCCAATTCTCTGAGGTTGGATAAGAGTCAGTTTAGAAGGAGAACAGATTTGGTTAGTGAGAGGAAGAGAGAAGGATAAAGGCTCAAAGAATGTTCCAGAATGGAGAAAGACCACCTCAAAAAGTTTGGATAGGCCACAGCCTTGATGAAGGGTGATCAATATTAAATCTAAGAGTCAATGAAGATGGAAAAATAGGGTACAGTATGTGGTATTAAGTAACATTCATCTTTTGGTCCTTAATGTATACCTGTGATGTGGATTCATAACGTATCATGCTATTTATTGAGTTTTACTATGTCAGGTTAATTTCAACTGAGTGTGTTTATGGTAACTACGAAGTCAGTACTCAGGAGTGTTTCTTTTTCTAAATTCTTGCGTTAACCTTTAATTAAACTAAAATTTACATTTGAATGATTAGTCCCTGAAAATCTGCACTGGTTGCTTGTTAAATATCACTTTGTTGTTTGTTTTTGATACTATAAACAGAGATAAAGAATCCAATGTATTCATTAAAAAAATCCTTTGCTTTATCTGAAATGAGTGTCCTTAATGAAATTTTCCATAATATTAGCCTCAGCTTGTGGCTCACTGGGAGCTTATGGTAGACTTAAAAGAACAATTAATTTTTTAAGACCAAGTTCTTACCCCTTCAAGCTATTTAATGAAATCATTTTGGTTTACCTTTGAGACATTGATCTTAAAAGATTAGGTATTCAAAAAAAAATAGGCCATAATTGCTAAGAATAAATTAGCCAAGTTTTTTTTTTTAAATGGAGTAACAACGTGATGAACTTACCCTACTTCAGTCTTTCATGTTGTTATATCTATATTGTGATGTTGAGGGTTGGATGCCTTAGTTGACTCACAAAACTGCAATCTATATTAATAGGCCAAACCCTGATCATTTTGTGAAGGTGGGTAGCCCACTACCTAGGAATTGTGCAGTTTACTTATGAAATCATTAGACTAAATATTTTTAAAAGCTTTGAATCTGTTGAGAATGAAGGCCACCATTTCAATAACATGACCCAACAATTCTAAAATCCCTGCCTTTAGTTTTGTTCATATCACATTCAAACAGGTTTTTGTTCCTCAGATCAAGACAAAAAGCCTAGATCTATGGAGAAGCAAAGAACAAAATTACTTCCCCAGTACAGCACATACAGTATGGTAACCATTGCTTAGTGTATGAAATATTGTTGTCCTGATTCCCCAAGTAAATGTGAAACTTGTGCATCTTAACATTGACATCTGAGATTTTTATATCCTTGTAATAGAGTTTGCTATTTACTGCTGGCTTACCTCCTTGTGGCTCACCTGGGATTAGCTTGCCACTGGCTGGATGCCTCTTCCTGCAGTCGCTCAGCCTGTTATCTCAATCTCACCTTCCAGGACTCTGGCCAATCTTCTTTGTAACTTTGCCCTCCAGCCAGGTCTCTACAGTCCCCTTGTTCCAAGCTGTCCCTCTGCTGTTCCAGGCAGACTTCCATTCTATGTCTAAGACTGTGCTACTTCCCCGCAGTTTATAGTCTACATTTATGGTCCCAGACGTCATTGTTATTTCCTTGTGCTTTGTCCTACTTTCTTCGTCTATCCTTTGGCACCTCACCTATCCAAGGAAAACTGCCGCTTCCTCCACTACTCGCCAGACACTGTAATCTCTAACCTCCCTCCAATCAGGGAATGACTGCACACTACTTCCCTTGGCAGCTTCAGCTTCTTAGCTTTATAGAAGCCTCATGGGCTCTTGCCCAGGTGAGCTTCATTCTTAATTAAGCATTATTGATCCCTGGCTCCCTCCAGGTGCACTCTATGCAGTTAATTGGCCCATCAGGCATATCTTAACTCTCTCAGGGTTGGTATAACATGAACACCTCATCACAATCTCCAATTTTTTTTGGTGTGTGTGTGGGGGGAATGTATTATTGAGGAGGTTAAAAATTATTATATACTGCCACGTAACTCATTAGATTTGTTAGGAGTCATCATTAGACATTTATCTAACTAATAATCAAAAGAATGAATCACTAGCGTCACAACATTTATATCTGAGTAACCATCATAACAGATAACAAAAAGAATGTGTATAGCTCATACTCTTGGTTGGTTGCCTAGAGTAAAATTTTAAAGCAGCCATCTGTGGATTTCTTGTGATTCATGTTCCTTTCCTGTTTTGTGATTACCTTTTCACCAGTGCTGGACATCACTCACGCAGCAACAAACAGAATACAATTCCTGTGTTTGAAGGAAAATTTCCATCTGCCACTCTAAACACTTCTCAAAATTACCACCACCCTAGTGTAGAGCTATTAGTAGCAGACCACAGCTAACATGAAAGTGAGTTAGAAACAATATTTAAAGCGACACTGTCAAATCAAATTAGCCCACAAATATAAGTTTGGTAAGAAAGCCAGATTTTACAAATCTACCATCATCAGAAATAGGACCATGATTATTCTTAATTTCAATTAGGTTTACTTGTTCTTGCCTCAGCACAGGAGGCTGGACTAGATGACCTCTTCAGGTCCCTTCCAACCTATAGTTCCTTGATTTTATTATTCTAATTTAAATATTTTATTTTTTAAAGAAATAATATTCTCCCACCATGTCTGAAACCCAAACTTTGCAGCATTATGCTAGTACAGGTCTATGCCTTCATTGTAAGAGAAGACATGTTTTTATATCGAGATAGCTGTCTCGATGGAAACTCCTACAAGGTACAGATAGTTTTTCCCTCAGTGTAGCTAGTGGATGTGAACTTGAGCTGGGCTGGAGAGGGAGGAGTGAGGCATAGGCTTGACCTCAGCTAGTTAAACTGAGGAAAAAACTACCCGTATCATGTCTTCCACTAGGCATTTACATCAAGCTAGCTATAGGGAACCAGAACATGAACCCAGCTACAACAACAAGCTATAAAGACAAGCGAAACTGATGAGTCTATTTGCAGCTGAAATAATGAAAAAACATTAACAGCATTATGTTTATGGTAAAATGAGTTTTGTTTTTTAATACCACAAGTGTTACTAGTAACACAGTTAAGGAAATCTGGCAGCTTCTTAAAAAGTAAACTACAGGAATTTTAACCCAACAGTGTCATAGGTGTAAAAAAGACTGAAAAATAAACCTGAATTACCAACACCAACATAAACATTTATAGCCATCTAGGAGATTCAGGTTTAGGAACGAATCAAGGTTTTTGCTTTCCAGGTCACCGAGAGGGGTAAGTGTCATGGAGGCCACACACTCACTCTGCGAGTTGTTTGAGCTCAGCAGCACCACTTGTTTGCTGGCTTGCAGTGCTATTATTTCTGACTCCAGCAAAAGTGATTCTCGGGAAAACATCAGCATTCAGAAAACTAACAATATTTATACAAATATAAATGAGCCCACCACAGTGAAGAATGGTGGAAATCTCAAAGACCTACTGTCATAAAGAGCGCTGTTCTGAGTTATTACTAAAAGATAAGAGTCTTAACACCATTCCCTCCAGTCATGAGAAAGAGGACTAGAGGCCACTAACTGTAACTGGTGGCACATCGCAACATAAGCAGGCATTGAATGACTGCACATAACTCCAGCAAAGAATTCCAAATATCTGGATTTATCATGCAAGTTCATGGTTAAAAAAGGCACTCAGTCTTCTTTTGCCATTCAATTTCCCTATGCTAAGGCAAAGTTCCCTGGATTTCCTATACTTAAGAGAAAGTTATTTCACTTCCTACTATTCACATCTAAACAGAGACATTCAGTGATCCAAGAACAGCTTAAGCTTCAGGAAAATGTAAAGCTAGAGCAGAGCTCTGAACTTGAACTCTAAGAGATTTACCAGTTCTTCAATTCTAATCATCCCAATTAGTCTGAATACATTCAAATCAAGCTGCTCTTTGAGAAATCCAGTTATTGTGTGTATAATTTCACTATACAATACTTAAGCATGATCTTCAAACAAACTAACATGTAACAGGCACCATTTTCAAACAAAAAAAATTAATATTTTTTTCTGAGCACATGCACACTTATTTACAAATACCCACAAATTTAGAGTTTTATCCTGACAACAGCTCACTGAGGACCTCATCCAAAGCCTAGTGAAGTCAATGAAAGTCTTTCCCATTGACTTCGGTGGTGTTTGGATCATGCCCTTAATTTGCCTTCAGTGTGCACACAGTAGCTATGAAGAGGAAACCAATATACTAGTGCATTCTGTACTGGAATCCATTGCCTAAAGGAACAGGAGTTTTGGGAAAATTAGCTGCATACATAATTCTAAATGAGAATGTACAGAAAGTAATAAAACTACTGCAGAAGAAGACGATTATTTGTGTAAAATAAGTAGTTATCGTATAAAATTAAGGGGTGGAGTACTTTAAGAGGTTATTCAGAAGCCACATAGGCAGATTCAGTAACTTGCAAATGCAATTGAAGGACAAAAAGCTTTGATGAGCCTAGAAAAAGAAGACAAAGTTTCCTGCAGAATGAAGTAGCAGAAGCACCAGGAATCCCTTCCCCTCCTCCCATCTGATTTTACATGTTAGTTTGAGTTCAACATCTACACATAGAAGGAGATGCCGGAAAGGTTTGCTGATAGCGAGAGAAATGAATGGATTATTTCAGATGAGAAACTAGTCTTGTTAAACATGCTCTGATCTTATGCCCTAACAGTTTCTTCTGAAGCAATCGCTGTCTAATAAAGGATTTCAAAAAATAACGTGAGTTTTAAAATAAAGCCTGTATTAACTTCTACTGTATACTGCTCCAATAAGTTATCTGTTGGCATAAAGATCATGAACCAAATCAAGATATGAGCACAGTTTTTTTTTAAATGAGCAGATACAAAAAAAATTAAATTCATTAAGAGGGAAAATAATTTTATATGAAAACTTGTGTCATCTAGTTGTTTGATATTTTACCCTTTGTTACCCACTAAGAAAAAAAATGCATTGCTGCAGACAAAAGCCTGCCTTTATCTCTTCCTGCAGAAATCTGCTTTCATTTATTCTTAAAGGTGATCTAAAATTAGTATGTAAGATACAAACTAATTCCACTTGTTATGCAAGCAACATCGTTTAATTTGTAGTTTAGAGAGCAAGTCACTCCTGTCTGGGATAAATAAAACAACATGCTGCATTATGTTGCTCATAATACAGAAAGCTAACATCAGCCCTTGGAAAGCAAGAGCTGCCCAAACCCCTAAACATCAAGGAACACTCGTTTGCAACAAGCAAAAGTTATGCATGCATTTCTACTAGATAGCGAAATAGCAGTCCCGTCCCCCCCCGACACCCCCCCCCACACACACGCTCAAGCTTGGTCTTTCCCTCTCCTGTTGCTTGGACAGCTGCACCCTGCATCTAAAAAAATCCCCAAGGACACTGGTTTGATCGATCTTTGTCATGCCTTTCGGTCGTGACTTGCGAAGATCAGAGACGAGCGCCTGACATCCTGCGAAACATTAACTTGCCCCCATGCTTATGTTTCTAAACGGTTTTGCTTAAGTGTGCGGCAAAATGTCAGGGATCTGGCGCATCCTTTCTGCTTCAAGGGAGATAAATTAACATCTCTACCTCCAAGCCCTGAAGTAGGAGAGAACACGAGCGCCATTCCCTTCAGGGTTTATCATCCGAACGTCTGTTTCGCCACGATCCGCCACACGGCTCTGCTCTCTCTTATCACATTTATTGCAGGCAAGGCGGGGAGCGGAGCCATCCCGCCTGTGCTGCTGCCTTGGCTTTTCTGGCAAAGGTGACTGCGAGAGAGCCGCTATCTTGCAAAGTTGATCTGAAAAACCTTGACTTCCCCGGGTGAAAAACCTCCCCGCAAACCCGGGCCGCTGGGGGCGGAGGGGGGTGAGCTCCAGACGAGACAGCCCGGAATTGTGGGGACCCGGCGCCCTCAGCCCCTTTCGCTAGTCCCTTGCTCACGCACAACTTCACACGCGGGAATCATCGGGCGCCTCCCGAGTGCTCGGCGCTGTAAGATCAGCCGCAAGGTCCAACATCGGCCCGGAGCCCCTCTCTGCCCCCCGCAACGAACCCGTACGTGGCGAGAAGCCCCGGACGGCTGAGCCAGGAGACGCCCGAGGGGCAGCCGGCTCGGGGCAAGGGGCTGCTGCGGCCACGGGCGGCACAAGGCGCTGGGGAAGGGCCAGTCCCGGCCGGGGAGGGGGGGAATCCGCGCCTCTCACAACAAACTTATCCCCCCTCTGCAAGGCGAACAGCCGCCGCGGAGAGCCGGGGCGCAGCGGACCCCCGGCCCGGAGCCGAGCGCCCTGCCCCGGCCCCCGCACGCAGCCGGCGCCGCGGCGGCTCTGCCGTGCCCCGCCGCGTTCAGCAGCCGGGCAGCGCTCGTGGGGGGCCCCCCGCCCCGGGCCATCAGCGGCGCGTCGGGCTCCCCTCCCGGGCTTACCTCGGCGCTCGGCCCAGCGGCGGCTGAGCAGCCTCCGCTCCGCTGCAGCCGGAGAGCCGGGCGCGTCCTCCGCCCGAGCGCGACCGCCCCGATGTGCCGCGCCGCCGGCAGGGAGCCGCTTCAACCCCGCCGCCTCGGGCCGGAACGCGGCGCGTCAGGGAGTGGGGAGCCGCGCAAACCCCACCCTCCGAAACCCGCCTCGCGCGCGCGTGGGGGGGGGATTAAAGAGCAGGCGTGTGGAGTAACTCCGCACAGCGTCCGCGTTAACCCTTCCCTGCCCCCCCGGGGCCCACGCGAGGAACGGGGCCAGGGCGGGTTTGCACGGCTCGGCCTCACCTGGCGGGGCTCGCGACTCCGCGGGAGGCACGGGCCGCTCCCTGGGAAAGACAAGTCTGGCGCCGCTTCCCTGAGTGTGATTGACGTGAGAGTAGCTTCTAGGGGCCCATCCCAGGCCGGGAGAGCCCTTCTGCTAGGCGCTTCCCCAAGGAGCCTACAGTCTAAGCCGAGCAGGCAAAGAGAGCCAGAGAGGGGAAGAGCTGTAGGGTATGTCTACACGGCGAAAACCCGCCAAACAAAGCAGGGCAACCGGATTGGGGGCCTGGGCTCTGCTCACTCTAAAAATAGCCATGTTTCTGTCCGGGTTGGGGCTGGAAATGGAGCTCTGACACTCACCTCCAGTTTAAGAGCCAGAATCTCTACAGGGCTATATTTAGCACAAGCTGGAATGTGTAGATCCAGGCTGTAAGATATGCTGTCACAGGGTTTTTTGCCCTATAGACGGACAGTCAAAGTCACAGCAGCGCTGTGGCAGAGATAGGAATAGAACCCTGTGCTCCTAGCCTCTGGGCTGATGCCCTCTCCCCGGGAATATGTTGAGGGTTGGAAGGGTTAGATTTTTATCAGTAAATGTCAATTTCACCACACACACAAATGGATAAAAAGTATTTCCATGGATAACAACCACAATTTACAGATAGGCAAAATAGGAGAAATGCTGCTTGAGAAATTCTTAGAGTTTGACCTCAAGATATTTACTTGGTATCTTTTGACATGTGATGTTGACCGTTCGTGTTATAACAAATATAAATCTTTAATTTTTTGAATCTCACCATTGACTGCCATTAAGATGATTGCCTCACACCCTCCCTTAAATGTCTGCCACTGTGAAAATGTATAAAAATAAAAAAATTAAAAATGTTTGAACTACACAATTTTGCACAACTGTGAACATGATGAAAATCTAAAACAAATGCTTTAAAATGAACATTGATATTTTCCTTGGAAATTATAAAAAAATAAAATTCATGTTCTTCCAAGTCTCTGTTCCCACTCTATTAAAAAAAAATACAACACCAACCTTCATTTATCCATTTACTTTTACTCATAAGCTTCAGTTGAGAATGTTAAAAATGCTAGGGGCACCAAGCTTTATATATAGGGCTGGCCAGAATACAACAATTCCAGTTTGCAAATTGTTTTTGTTCTACATAGGAACAAAAAGGAGACAGTTCAAAATTTTTCATGGAGAATCAGAGGGAGAGAGAGAGAGAGAAACAAGCACCAGAATAGCCAATAGCACAGTGATTAGAGCACTTGGCTGGGAAGTCAGAGACACAGGTTTAAGTTCCTGTTCAGTGCCCAAAGTGCCAACCTATTGATTCTTCTGTGTGCGTCTGTTTTGAGAAATTGCACCTTGGACCTGAGAAGCCTTCCCAATGACATTTTTGTCAAAACAGACACATTTCCGTGAAACGCTTAGGTTTTGACGAAATGGCAGTTTTGATTGAAAAAGTTGTGTCAACATTTTTTCAACCAGCTCTAGCCATGCAGTCCACTTTCCCCAGCTACTTGGGCTCAGTGGAAATATAAGTAGCAGATCTCTGAGTCTAAGGCCTCGTCTGCACTGGCCGTGGATTTCCGTGTCAGTCGATGGGAGATACACAAGCTATGTACAGTGACTTGTGTATCTCCTGTTGTCTCCTAATGTCTGCTTACTGCAGTGTTGCCATTACGCTGTGCTGACGGGAAATCCCCTCCCGTCGACGCAGCGCTACCCTTTTTGCTGGGGTGGGTTTACAGAGTCGACTTCTGGGTTCAATTAAGTGAGTCTTCACTGCCCCTTAATTGAACCTGCAAAATTGATCCTGCATTGTCGATAGTGTCGCCGGCAGTGCAAACATAGCCTAAGCAAGCCTGAAGTAATCCCCTTGACAAGCGGCAGAGAATGAAATGCAGACATACGCTTATTGTTCTTCCGTCCCTGTGCTTTTACATCCTATGAACATTAGTGATGTCATCAGGCTCCAACTTCGATTTCTACTTTACAACTTTGGACGTTGTTTTCTATTTTACCTATGGGCTGTTTGCTCTGCCCCCAGCCTCACTTTCCTTGCCCTCGATGCTTCTCACCAGCCTTTATTCCCCCTTACTTCCATTCGCCTTCAATCTCCCTCTTCCTCTTCATTTGTCCTTCCCACTCCCTTACTCTTATTAATTCATCCCTACCTGCCTGCCTTTTCCATTATCTCACCTGTCACATGCTTAAAAAAAATTCCAAAGAAAAATCAACTCAAACAAGAAGTGTGGAACATACATGGTGTCTTCCATCACTGTGGTTGCTCTGCGGATATGGTGTATCCCTGTCTTTAGCACTTTGCTTCTCTTTCCTATGTATAGTTAGCTGTTTGGAGCAAGACCCTCTCTCCCTGTGCGTAGGTACATCATCTGATACCATGAGGCTATCAATTCTGATTAGAGCACTAGCTGTTTCTGTGATGCAAATAAGTAAGCCAACAGCTACTCAGAGATTCAAAGTTATTTCAAGCCACAAAAAAGAAGGAAATTTGGATTTAAAGCTGCAAGTGGGACCTGCCTTTACACCCGAATTGGAATCTCAGTTCAGTGCATATTCTTAATGAGTGTGCAAGCAGTCTCTTCTGTTCAAACAGGGTGTTTAACCTTAACTGTTCATCTCCTGGGTTTTGGGGGATTAACTGAAACCTTGATTATATTTAATTATCTCCAGTGCAGCTCTCTGTGCTCATTGCCTTACTTTATGGTTTAATAAGCAGCAGATTGATATAAACTGAATGACAATTAACATTAGTGCAGGTTGGGTTTGCATTTATTGCTATTCCTAGGTTTGCAACCCACACGCTTCCATTCTAAAGTTTCATTGCTATTTATCAGCACCTCCTTATTGGAACAGCTCCTGGCTTTAAAAACAAATCAATTGCCTTTTTCCAAATAGCTAGGACAGTGAGGATCCTAACAACAACTTGACCAGTTTTCTGTCAAAAACCAAGGAAGCTTTCTCAGACAAATTGCAGGGATTCAGCCTCCTCAGAATGCACAGCTCGGGTATCACAAAAGGCAGTGTGGAAGAGAAAACATTAGCACATGTGAGTTCCCCGGTACCTAAGAAAGAATCATACAATATCAGGGTTCTGCTCCCCCAGTCTCTGTTATTGGCCCAGTCCAGAGAGCTGCTGAATACCAGCATCCCCCATGGTCTTTGATGGGAGTGGCAATTGCTCTTTAGGAGGATAATCTAAAGAAACAGACTCAAAATCTGATAATCAAATTAATTAACCTCCCACAGTGGATTTAAAAGGGACACAATCTTGCTTCCACTGAAATCAGCTCAGGATTTGAGATTGGATGGGAGCCGAACTGGTAGATCTGAGAGAGATGCATTTGACCAGTACATGATTGAATTCTAGTATTTCATCAGATGTTCCATAAATGTTATTTATTATTTGCATAATCTCATTCTGATTTATATAATGGTAGCGTGTGCTCAGTAATCCTATATATATATATATATATATTTCAAGTTTAGCTCCGAGTGTTTTCAATTTGGGAGTGCCTGTGTCTCCAAGGTCACCTCATAAATCCAGGCATTGTGGCACTGCACTGCCAATCTGTGTGGGGCATAATAACTCTTAAGGGAAATCAACGCTGAAAATGCTTCCGAATTTTTCAGAAGGGACATGTGTAGAATACATCATCATAGCCCAGCTGAGCATGCAACATCTTTTCAAACACTGTTGAAATACATCACATGCCCTCCATTGGGTGGTGAGCAAAAGCAAATAAGATGCGAGAGGTAAATCATGGGACAGCTGTGCAAAGACATGACTTGCTTAAACAGCATTTCACCTATGCTCATTTTCTGTGCATTTTTATAACCCATCACTGAACAAGCCCACCTGCTATGTTCTAAATAAACTCATGAAAAAGTCAAAGGTAGACAAAAGGAGTCACAAATCAAAAGGCTCCTGCTCAAAATTCAGATGCATTCTGTTTAGAAAATAGTCTAAAATACTTCACAGACAGGATGATAAATTCAGCTACAAAACTGCCTTGCAGACTGTTTTAAGATCAATTGTAATAATAAGGCTGACATTTTGGACAAAGCCTAGCAGACAGACCTTCAAAAGCATGCAGCTTTGTAATTGTACTAGATGATTGACAATCAGGATACCAGTTTCAGGGCATCATAACAACAACAGTACATAGCATGATGATAGTTATTAAACACACAAAAACTATGCTTAATTGCCATGAAGGCTGCAACACATGCTGGCAAGCCAATCGAAGTAAAATGTATAAGCTGGCATTACCTTTAATCCGTTCTATCATGACCAGATATTGAATTACAAAGGACGACTTAAGAAGTCTGGCAAAAGTATGTACAGTGTTGCATATCCAGCTGCTGCCTCCTCAGTGTGGTTTCATTGTGCATCCTGCTGGGACAGTCCATGCAGAGATGCACATCCCCTGTGTTGCAAGGCTTATGCAGAGGTTTATTCATGCAGAGGTTTATTCTGTGACAGAATGTCAGGACAAACTGTAGCATGGTGTATGCATTTATGGTGTAAAGCCTGAGGATTAAGGATGCAGAAGCCACCACCCAACGTCACTTGGCAGTGGCTTCTTTATCCTATAGCTTGTCACTCTTGAAAATGATTTGGCCATTGTTTTACTTGTACATTGAAGTCTTCATTAGATAACCCTGTCTTAAGTAACTACTTCAAAGGATCCCTAAGGTTTGCAGTACAATTTTCTTTGACCTTTAATTAAATACCAAGACTATCTTTACTAGGCAAAGGGCATTTGCTAGTCCCTCAGGGGATTTTTAATTCTAGGGCTTCTTGCATCTCAGTGGCTGCAGTGTACAGGAATTTGTGCAGATATGTTCTTCTGTTTTGATCTGTGTGGGCTCACACCTCACGAGTTTCACTGTAAGTTACAGATGCAAATGATTCCAAAAAACTCAAAGCAAAACTCAGATAAAACATCAGGTTCCCATGCAAACCCATGGTTTCACCTCATTTCTAGTCCAAAACAAAGCCCTGATAAGCTTGAAACCAGATCTGGGTTCAGAAACCTTATAATGATCTAGGGGTGAATTCTTCATTTGTAACAAAACCAAATCAAGATTTAGCTCATTCACATTTTATTAAAGCAAGATTTTTACAACTCTGCTTACAAGCTATAATGTAGGTAAATATCCTGTGTGTGTGTTTTCTTAACAGTGCTGTATGAAAAGAAAATGTATGGTCGATTCCCGTACATGAGCCATAACAGCTCCTTTCATGTAAATAATTATTCACAGACATTTAAATAGAGATTACACTCCAAATGTGCATTTTTAAAGGAGATTTAAAAAGAAATAGACTGTAACAAACTTCTGCAGGATCATTATTTGCGGTATAATATGTAAATATTCTAGAGTTAACAGATAAGTGACAACATAAATGGTAATGTTTTCGAAAACTATGACACTAGTGCACTAAATCCTGGGAGTATACATCTTTTAGACAATGTTTTAAGTGATTTTAGGATTGATGAAAAGGTGCTGGATTGAAAGTCCTGGAGGAGGGGAATTTGCATTCACCTCTCTTTAGATATTCCTCAGGAAAAGCACTAAAACTTTTCCAATATTGGCAGGCACATTGTTCAATAAAGTCCTTTGAACCCACACCTCTCACATGTCATATCTGCTCCCCTCACCCTCCAAAAATCAATCCTGGCCAACAATAATACACAAACTATTTATTTAATACAACAGATCCCAAAAGATATTTAAGCTTAATTCAGCAAGGTCTCCCAAGGATATGGCAGGAAATTGCCGTATCTGTCACAGATGGAAAACAAACAATTCATTTCATATCCTTATGGCTGTCATACAGCCTTGAGATGTTCATATTTATGTCCCTACTGTTTAGGGATAAAATTGCAACATGTAGATTACACTGACTTTTCAAGATGCAATTTTTTGGAAAACACCTAAATCCACTACTCTGGTTCTGCATTCTTTAACTCAGCAAAACGTCCAGGGACGTCAGTGGCAATTTTGCCTGAATTAACAAGGGCAGGACTGTACCTAAACTACAGTTGTAAAAGACAGAGCCTGTTTTTAATCTCCAAATGTACAACACAGCATCTGGATTTAGTCCTTTTGTTTTGTTGCATTCATCTGTTGAAGACATCCAAATATCCCCTCAGCCCTTTGAAAAAATGCTTAAGGACTGAGACTTGTATACAATGTCTGAGTCCAAAGAATTACCAAATCCTGAAATTAGGGAATTTATCATGGCAATGATGTAATTGGCAAATGGTACTGCTATAATTATAATTTGTAAATAACAGTTGGGGTAAAAAGCAAAAAGTTAACATAAAAAAAAGCAGCACGGGAAGACCCTGCTGCTTCTCAGTTCACGGACCATGGATTATTTTTAATTGTGATTAAGATTCCAAGGTGACATCTCCTGCTAGATCTTGGAAAGGTTCTTAAAGAACCACATTTATATAAGAAAACTATTATCTGCAATGGACTTTTGAGATTACCTTTTAACACAATCACCTCATTATTTCAGTTACTGAAAGAAAAGTTCAACAGTCATTTGAGTTCAGCACAAAAAGGAAGTTGTGAATTATAAAGCATGTATGGAAAATGTAAATCAGAAACAAATACATTTAAATACAGGCACACACAAAATTCAGGCTGTGTTGGCATGATAAGGTGCTGACATTTCTAAATGTCATGTGAAGAAGAGATACAAAATCATTGCATAATAAAGCCTATTAGTCAGCTATTGACTAATAAATATACAGGATAGTGCCAGTGGAATACTTTACTACTTGTAAACATTTTAACTGGAAAACAAAATATTGTGTTAATGTATTTAAAGAGACACTTATCTCAGATGGCCGCGGTCACTGATTGTCCAAAGATTGGTTAGTAGGGCCTTCTGATGGAAATCTTCATGCATCAACTGTGCACACCAAGGACCTCACTGAAAAATAAAACTGTCTGTGGCCATTATGTTATGTTCTGAAAGCATGTTACTACAGGGATAAAGAGACCGCGAGGATGAGTAGTGTAGATGGGCAAGTAAGAGGGGTAAAAAAGGTGGAAGGACTGGAGAAGGGGGAAAAAAGCAAAAAAACAAACCAAAGATTTTAAACTGGCCTCATCCATCCGAAGTTCCATGCTATCTTTTCAGCAAAAGTTTAAAATGTCCAGGCACTTGAACTCACCTACCAATATAAGACTGCACTGGACTTTTGTTAGTATTTCCTGTTTGGGACCCAAGTCTGTAATCTGATCCACATGCTTCCAGCCTTTTGGTGTTCTATTGACTTCAGTCGATCTCTGCGCGGTCCCACACAGATCCAGTTGCAGGAGTATGGCTGAAGGAGTGGCTTTTCTTTTCAAGAGAGATGTAGTCTGCAGGCCGTTGGAGTGCTGGCTGACTGGTCAGAGAGAACTCATGTCAGGGTACATGGCAGTTAATAACCATAGGATTAAGATTTGGCATACTGGATCAGGCCTGTAGTCCATCTAATCAGTTATTCAGCTTCTGACAGCAGTCAGCACCATGTTTCAGAGAAAGATGCAAAAAAACCTCTTAACACTTACTAGTTAGGGATATGCTGAAGTCCTAAAGCATGAGCTTAAATATTGCTACCAAAAATATATATTAACACTAACCATTATAATTCTGGGTATCATTGTTATCCATATAAGTGTCCAAGCCCTTTTTGTATCTTGCTGAATTCTTGGTCTCAATGTCATCTTGTGGCAGTTAGACTGTGGAACTCATTACATATTGTGTGAAAAAGTATTCCCTTTTATCAGTTAATTTGCCACATTTTAATTTAATTGAATTTCCCCTTGTTCTTGTGCATGAAAGAAAGAAAATTTCCCCATCTTCTTTCTCTACAATTCATTATTGTATAGACTTTTGTCAGATCCTCTTTTCATTTCTTTTTAAGTTTACAAAATCTTGATCTTTTCAATCTGTCTTCATATAAGAATTTTTTCATGGCCTGTATCATTAGTCACCATTCACAGATTCCAGGGCCAGAAGGAACCTTTGTTCCTCATCTAGGTTCTTATAGACTATGATGAAGTCACCCCTTAACTTTCTCTTTGTTAAGCTAAATTGATTGAACTCCTTGATTCTGTCACTATATTGCACCCTTCTCTAAACCATGTTTAACTTTACAATGCCCTTTTTAAGATCAGGTGACCAGTACTACACACTGTATTTCAGGGAAAGCCACCTTGATTTATATAATTGCATTACAATATTTTCTGTATAACTCTCCATCTATTCCCTCATACTTTCTTACGTCTTGCTTGCTTTTTTGACCGCAGCTGCAAACTGAGCTGAGGTCTTCATTGAGCTGTCCACAAGGACTATCAGGTCCCTTATTTGAGTTGATACTAAGAGTTGGAACCCTAGAAGATGCAAGAATATTTTAAATGTTTCCTTCCAACATGAACTGCTTTGCATTTACTAAATATTGAACTTCCATTTGGGAAGTTCCATTTGGGAATTCCATTGCCCACTTACCCAGTTTGGCACAGTCCCTCTGAATTTTCTCAGAGTTCTCCCTAGATTGGAATAATTTACGTAACTGTGTGTCATCCTCACATTTCAGTATCTCATTGCCCATTTCCTTTGCAGATCATTAACCAATATATTAAATACTGGTCCTAATAGGGTATCCTGAGGCAACCTGTTGTTCACCTCTGGAACTGATGATGTTGTGTCGATGTGGTGTCCCTTCAATGGTTGCCATTGTTAAGGCAATTGGACTGGGTCATGTTAGAAGCTGATGTAAAAAGATGCACAGATGAAGCCATTTACAATGTATAGCAAGTTTTAATGATCCTACAAAACCCAGAGACTATGCTACTTGTTCTTGAGCACCATCTAATGGCACCTTCACTACTCATATACCTTACGCACACTTATATATACATTCGTACAACTATAGATCACTGTCACAGACCCTGTGATTTAATTGGTGAGTAGCCAAAATTAATATTGTGGCCTTGATTTTGCTCCCACTGAAGTCAGTTGCAAAACTCCCATTGACTTGGTGATGTATCAAACGAATAGTCCTATGTGGCTGCTAGGAAGAGTGATATATCCCTTCAGAATTGGGAGCAGTCTTGAATTGTAAGGTCTCTTGGACTTTCCCTAGAGCCAACAGCCACAAAGGCAATTTTGAGTAAGAAAGTCTATTGTCAATATATAGACAAAAAGGGACAGAAATGAAGCTTGTTAATTTCAGCTCAAAAATAGAGGGAAAAATACATTTGTGCCAACAAAAAAAGTGATAAAGAAATTTTATTTGAAAGGTATCTCTAGCAGCCATTACAAACAGTGAAGAGAGAGAGAAAAAAGTGAAAACTATAAAATAGTAGGTGAAAACATTCTTCGTCAGCTTATGAATAACAGATAAGCCTCATTCAGGTAATGATAGGTTACAGTTAGTTGTTGAAGGGTAGTAGTCTGTCAATATTAAAGGTAATGACAAATCCATTTGTAGCTGTTAGAAGAAAAACTCGGAGATGCATTTCCCTCTCATCAATCTTCCTATGGGAAGAGGGGATATTTAATAAACCGTTATTAACAATTAAAGTGTGCCATAGAGGTTATGTAGCAGTAACACCATTCAAATAATAAATTGCAGATCTGCTGGTATGGTTTGCTAACAAAGACATTTTAATATTTGGCAATTAGTAATAAGCATTCCTTATAACATTCCTATTTAAACATAAACATAAACATTCCTATTTAAGGTCATTTTCTGAAAGTCATGTGTCAAGTTGTATACATTCCATGAAAAAAAAATTTGAGACGTTGAGTCAAATTTGTTAATAGTAAAAAATTAAGCCTAAAGTATATACTGTGTGTACTGAAACTACTATGGACAAACTAGCATATAAGTACTACAGTGTTTCTGAATGATGGTTCAAAATACTGTAAAATCTACACAATTTCACTTTTTACTTAATTAAATGTTACCGCTAGTTAATATAAGGAATAACATGGTAATATGCCTTACCTGCAAACGGCAGCTGTAAAGATTTCAGTGAGGTACCACTGTTGAATCAAGGTCCATTTCTGTAATTTTTAATAAAAAGGCTAGGTAATGTCTGGAAAATTATATTAAAATTTGTGTTTAAATATTTGCATCTTTTCTGCGTCCTTATAAAACTCAAGACATATGTACTACTTGAAATATTTAAATTATATGAGGACTTATAGGGAGGGACAGGTTTTATTTATTTTTTAAATTATTTATTATTTGTATTAGTAGAGACCTAAATCAGAATTGGGACCTAATTGTTCAAACATGTAGCAATATACAGTCCCTCCCCCAAAGAGCTTATGATCCAAATAGACATGGCCCATAAAGGGTGGGATGGAAAGCAGAAACACTGAGAAGTTGTCCTAGTTATGAAGCAGCAGATCACTGGAAGAGCCAGGAATAGAACCCAGTACTTCCTAACAAAGAGCTCATGCTAGCTTCCATTCCATATGATACATGCCACTAATATCTACAAAGTCCCATCTTATTGACTTATCTGCCATGTTGAAACAATATTTCAGAAATGCAATTACTTCACCGTGTCACCACCAGCAATTGAGAATTACAGCTGCCAAAAGGCTTTTCCCCAGAAGTGCAGCAGTTGAATGGGCCACACATTTTGAAATTCTGAACCCAGGCTTTCATTTTGCAAATCAGGTCCATGTAGGAAGATCAAGAAAGAAAGCCAAAAAAAAAAAAGATAGTCCCTGTGCAGCAATAGAAGGGAGTATAATTAATATCATAAAAGCACATATCATGGTTCTGAACTCTACTCCTGAGTAATTTACTATGATGCTCACTGAAATAGTATGGGAGCAGCTGATTACAAATTACTGCAAAAAGGAAGGGAAAAGTGCAGTTGGGATCTTTCAGAAGCAAAGCACCTTTGATAAACAGCTGTAGCCCAGTCAAAGGAAGGAAGAGTGCATTGTTGAAGCTTTAAGGAAGTGCATTGCTTCCTTAACAATGTTGAGCTCTTCCACTAAAGCTTATATTAATAAGGCTCTTCCATTGATTTATGAGCACTAGATCACAGTCTTAATGAACAATGCTTCTCTGGAAGACAGTCAAACTGTGGGGAATAATTCAAGGTGTGCCAAAATACTTATGGAAAAATAAAGGGTACCTCATAGCTAGCTATTTTAGAAATAAGGACAGTGTCCCAAAAATATATTCCAGCCATCTATTTAGTCTGATAAATATAGCACCAAGACTGTGGCATATTGGACATCAGTATAAAATCATGAAGCACCATGTAGGAGTTACAGAACATGCAATAAAAGTTGTTAGCAATAATGGATGTATATGACATACGATTGATGGCACCATTCATGAAAGGCATAGTGCTTGGACCATCAATAAGATCCTTTTGTGCTTCATATTGACAGATTTAGAGACGCTACTCATCAGATATTGAGGAAATTAGAGTTACAGTTGAGGGCAGTGAATCAGCTACTAGAGAAGCTTATCTTAGTGCCAGTAAGAGAAGGGAGCAGCAGATGGAAGGTGCCTCTATAAATGGCCAGAAGAACCATATTTTGTACTTACTACTCATTTAACAATGGTCTTTTCCCATGCTTACTTGTTAGTAAAGAATCTACTTCTATTACAACTATTTAGGGCACAGAGAAGGCTTACTACATATCATGGAAAGCAATTGTAATGATCTTTTTAGGCTTGAGTACAGTGTGCTAGGTTAGGCTGAGAGCATGCTAAAATGGGAATGTTTTAGATGTAGATTGTTTTTGTTTATTGCATTTATGAAATGTGGACTTCCATAAAAATCAGGGGGCCTGGACACTGTCAGAACTGACTATAACTTAACATCTTTCCAAGGTGGACAAGATTCCAGCCCTACAGTCAAATCATTCCCTACCAGAGGAATATCTGAGAAAGCAATAGATGCATTGAAGGCCAAGAAAACTCAGATTTGTTAGTCCAATGTGGGTAACTACCTCTAGGAAGTATCTCCTCCCTCCAGCAGAATATCCTGTCACCAGCTTCTTCATGTTTCAATCTTGGGACTGTTAGCTGACTTCATTCACACCACATCAGAGACATACATCTTTTAATGGACCAACTTCTGTTGGTGAGAGAGATGAGCTTTCCAGCTCTTCTTCAGATCTGTGTAGCTCAAAAGCTTGTCTCTTTCGCCAAACAGAAGTTGGTACATTAAGAGATATTACCTCAACTACCTTGCTTGTCTTGCTAATATCCTGGGACTGACATGGATACTACAACACTCATTCACATCAGCAGTTCATAGGCAGAGAGATTAGTTCTCAGATAGCTAAGGCTGAAGCCATGCTGAGCATTAGAGATGAAAGTAAACACACTGAATTGCACTCAGATGAGAAGGAAGTCAGAACATTGGCTGAAGATCTCATGTGAATAGTAAACTTCCAATAGGCATGAGCTGTTAGTGGAACAACTGGTGAAGAGATCTCAGAAGTGCTACAAGTGTGTGCTGAGCTAGCAAATGAGTATCTGTGAAAAAGCTTAAGAAAAAGTTGAATATCTAATTGCTAAGTGGGAGCTGGGACTGATTTATCCATCTGTCCCCTGTCAACATTCCTTGTTCCCATGGAAGCCAGCTTCTCAGAGATACTAATATTAACAGGAGTAGCATTCTTCATCAGTGTGGTCATCCATTGCATCTGATTTTAAATGGTGTGTGCACTCAACTTAGTTTTGTATGAATAAATGTAGCCCCCAATCCTGTGAGAAGTCAAAGGCCATCTGGAAATAATGCTGATGAAAGTTGAGTGTCCTCACTATCCTCAGAACTGGAGCCCTGTACTAGATACTCTCCTGTGGCAGATATCCTGTGGGCCCAACAGGAAGAGGATGGGATATTTTCAGGGAGTTAGCTGAAAGCTCCCTGAATCTGGCCACAGTACGATGCAGGGTGTATATATATGTTTAGATGGGAAATGTGATTCCCAGCTGACATACACACACCTGCACTAGCTCTGTTCGATTTAGCACCAAGAAATAGCAGTGTGACCATGACAATATGGACAGCAGCTTGGTCTAGCTGCCCAAGTACATGCCCAAGTTTGTATGCTGGCCGCTAGCAGAAGCTAGTACAGGTACATCTATGTGAGCTGGGAATCACACCTCCTATCTCAAATGTAGATATACCCTTAGAGCAGTTTGGAGCTCTCTATTGAGCTGAAATTGAGCTATCCCACATATTTATGCCTCCAGCACCCTCTCTGCTCCATTGGGCAGGGTGTGGATGAAGGGGAAACTGCAGTCTCAGGGCCCAGATCCAACATACTCATCCTAGCAGGGAGTTCTTCCAACAGGAGAATCCTCTAGCATACATTCATAGCTTGCTTATGATCCCCATTGGATCTACTTAATGGCAGAGAAGAGCTATAACTGGTCACTTTTGGACCATATTTGTTTTGGTCTTTATTTTAAAATAGAAACTACAGCTAAATAGCTTTTAGAAAGGGGAGAGAAGAATTATGGGACTGGTAGAATAGATACAAAAAGAATGTAGTCTTTTCTGCAGTAGAGTGATCCAGGTAGTTTAAGTTCTTACATAAATGTTCTGTATTTGCTGCAAGTGTCACTACTGTGTACTCTGGATAGCCACATATAGACTGTCTCACTAATGTCTTGCCTTCCGATTTATTTTTAGTTCTGTGGAAAGTGCAGCAATTAGCTGCCTTCTTACTGTGGCTGTTTCTTCCCAGACATTTGCAGGTTTTTTTTTCTTTTTTAAGCCCTATATTAGCTGCCTATAAGACATATGTTGTTCCACTCAGGCTACAGTTTGAGGCTATAATGTCTAATTATTGACCTTTTTGCCTGGGCCAGCCTTTATATCTATATTTGGGTAATTCTTAGTAAGTGCAATTGAAAACATACACACTTCCACCCCCTTCAAAAAACCACAAAACAAAACACACACACAACCCATGTAATCTCTCCCCTATATAAATATAATAGTTATCTTTTAAAAAAATCACCATTTACTTAGGATTATACCATAAAGATGTTTAAGTAAAGCCATGTGAATAATCTGTAATAATAATGTCTTTGAATAGTTTTTTTTTATTCATTGTAAGTTTAAGCAGAAAAGCAAAAGAGGTTACAAACATGTTTAGCTTTGTAGATGCTCCCAACTGATCTGCAGATTTCCAATTGTTTTGGATATTTGAATATATCCTGAAAAGGTTTATTTGCATTCAAATGTAACACAGAAAGCATATTTTTTATGGAAATAAGTGACTGTATTATGCTAAATATGTTCCTTTCAAAAGGGTGTTCATTGGAACAAATCCACTCCAGCCAGAAATGCTCGGTTTTCTTCTAAAGGGAAGATTACATGTGCATAAGGAAAGCATGTAGCCTAAAAAACACAATTCTGCAACATACTCACAAAGGCCTAAAGAAAGTCATTGCACATTTGTGCATCAAGATATTTTAAGGCCCCACATACAGTCTTCCTCAGCACAAGCTTCAAGATAATATGGAACATGCAGACTTATATAACATCAAGACACACAGAATCTTACAGTGGTAATGTATTTTAAACAATACTGTAATTAAAACTTCATAGAGATATTTAACTTCAGCTTTCAAGTTTTAAATCACTATCAGCTCATACAGGCACACTATGTGGTACTTGTCTTTGCTCTGTTTTGTCAATGAATGAGTTAGTTTTCATAAACGTCTTGGAGTGGGAATGTTTCCTTATTTGTTTATAAAGTGCTAAGTACACAGTTGGAGCATGACAAAATAGTAAATAATAATTTTTTTAAACTGCAGCAAAAGGGGTCAGAGGGCACAGCTCCAATTTCCTTTAATGATAGAAGGTAATTTGTACATCTTGTATTAATTTATCTCATCAATATTTCCAGTCAACCATTGCCTGCTTTGTAATTAAGGAAAAGCACCTCCACACACACTTTTACTTGTCTTTTTAAGCTGCATGATTAAAAAAATGGAATGGGGTTTGTGTGGTGGAGGCTGAAAAAAAAAGACGACAACTTGCTAGCAACATATTGCACATTTTTCACTTCCACCCACAGGTTTTGAGCCTCTGGAGGTTTTCTGATCATACTAACATTTATTCTTACATAATCACACTTGCTAGGAAACACTCCCACTGTACTGAGGCTGGGGGAGAGATGCACTAGAATCTCTTGTGAAACCCTGAGGGGCATGTTAGCAACCACTTGCTGGTGACTAGATGACATCGTAATGGCATTCATGAGCAAGGCTGGCAAAAGTACAAGTGTTTCTCAGCAGTGTAGGTGCTTTCTACAATGCACTTTAGAATATCTCCTCCACATTGGTGGTTTATACGCTATAGTTCCCTGAGTGCCCATTATGGGGAGCTGTCTGTTTCTGACCTCAAAAGTAAGAAAGGAAGTGTGTGGGGGGTGGGAAGAGGAGTTCAGGCAAACACTGTTCCTTTAAGTTCTCCAAATCCTTACAAGAAGGGATTTAGTTTAAAGCTGATGGAATGGGAGGGGAGAGAGAGTGTTTATTATGATTTGAGGTCTATGGAACCCATGCCTCTAAGCAATAAAAATCTGTCATCTCAAAATTCATATCTAACCTGTTGAGGGCCTGCTGAAATGCCTCACCCACCACCTTGGCTCCAATGGGATAGCTTACAGGAGTGACTGCTCACCAGTGTGAATAAGGGAGTCAAAGTCCAACCTAAAGCAAAATCAAAAAGAGTCAAATTTGTGTGCCTGCCAACTTTTACTGTGTGTCTGGTATTTCTGTCCATAAAATCTTGGCTTTATGTCATTTGCTCTAAATAGGAATGGCAATCAAATTTGAACTTTCAATAGCAAATATTTATTGAAAGGTCTACATGAGAGAAAAATATTTGTCATAGCTATTTGTGTACCTTGTGAGATTTTCCTCCTTGGATCACACTTTGAACATGCACACTTTGTCACAACCCATTTGTTAACTAGCTGGGAAATGTACTAGTTAAGCAAAGGAAAAAATTTAGAGGCAATCTTGACCAATATTTGGAATTGGGGTGCTGGAAACAGGTGTATTTGAGACATTCAACTCTAACCACAGTTTCACTGAAATGCAGCCTTGATTTGCTTTTGACCTACCTTTGTGAATCAGGAATCATTCACATAAATTTATTCATTTCTGCAAACTTATCACCAGAAATACATATGAACATCTCTTACTCTTTATCTGGACATTTGGACAATGTGAAGCTTGTATTTGTTAGTATATTTATATTTTTAATTGTGTTGTTTGCATTACATAGAGCAAGTCCCATGATATTTTTCAAGATGTTCTCTAGCAGTTGCAGTGAAAATCCAAACTTTGCATTTAGATTTGCACTACCTGAGATTTATAGGAAAACAAATTAACTAAAATATTAGCCCCAAATATTTACAAATGTAGGGATTATGAGCCCATATGAAATCAGTTTTGACATGTATTTGTGATCCCAATTTCTAACTTGGAAGAATTAGCACACTTTGGAATCAAATTATCTGGAAACCTATTCTGTTTTCTGCCACTGACACACTGCATGATAAGAGGTTTCAAAAATATGACCAATGAGGAAAGGACAAAAGAATTGGGCATATTAGCCTAGAGAAAAGAAGGCTGAACAGGGACACCACAGTCTTCAAATAAGTAAACTGTTGTTTTGAAGATGATGATTGTGACCCATCCATGCCCAGGGTAGCCACCTGATAATGCCACGGTCAGGGCAGGCTGTAAAAGGAGAGCAGATTCTCCCAGCACTGGTGGGTGACACTGAAGTCAGACTTCCCAACCAGCCACAAACAGTGCTTCTGATTCCCCACGCTGGTTATCAAGAATCCACGATACAAATACACACAGCCCCCTTTACTGCATTTCAGACTCTGGCTCCCAAACTGCCACAAGGTCCAGTAAATAGACCAGTTATTTAAACTCTATGCTCTGTACTAAAAAGGTTCCCTCTGATCCCAAAAGAACAGCCACAGTACCAGATCAAAATAAGTTTGGATCTTACTTAAAATACCACGCTGCCAGCCAATCCTTTAGTAACTAAAACTAAAAGTTTGTTATAAAAAGAAAAACAAACAATAAGAGAAATGTTAAAGGATTAAAGCAATCAGATACATACAAATGATTTGAAAGTCCATATACATCAGGTTTCTAGAAGAATTGTGGAGTTTGCAGGCTTGTATAGTCCCTCCGGTATACATCCAGTACCTGGATGGGTCTAAGTCCTTCAGTTCAGCTGCAAAATGAATTGATCGAGAGGTGGGCAGGTGTGTGTCTGCAGCTGGACAGGAACAAAGACAAAATGGTCTCTGTGGCTCAACCTTATATATCCTCTGCCTCTGGCCATGCTGCCTGTGGACATTTACAGGAACTTAAATGGAGTCCAGAGTCACATGGGCCAATCCTGGTAACTCTTCAGGTATGCCTTTAGTTCCTTCCTGGGCCCTTTGCTTCTGTAAAGGTTTTGATGGGCCATTAAGTGAGCTATCATCCTGCTGCCTCTCTGTCTGGGGTGTGTCTTATGCAGCATAGTTTGAAATACAGGTATATCAAAGATGTCCATAACTTCCATCACAGATATAACACATGGACATAAACATTATCATCTTACTCAGCACATTATAACCTTTCTAACAGTACCTAATATGGCATGCCTCACATGAATCACTATGATTTTGACATACTGATGTCAAACAATATAAAGAATCCCCCTCCCCTCCCAATCCAGCCAGTGTGACAGTGATCAATTGTTCTCCATGACCACCCAGGAGGACAGTAGTAAGCAGCTTAGTTTACAGCCATGGAGATTCAAGTTAGATATTGGAGGGTTGGGGGGGGAACCTTTCTAACTCTCAAGATAAATAAGCACTGGAACATGTTGCCTAAGAAGGTTGTGGAATTTCTGTCCTTGGAGGCTTTTAAGAACAAGTTATAGAAACATCTGTCAAGGATAGTTTGGTATACTTAATCCTGCCTCAGTGGAGAAGTAGTAGAAGATTCACATGGCTATGATATAGCCATGATGGTGCATAGAATGGATTTCCATCACAAACGGTCCTTTGCAAATCTTCTTTCTTTGGCAAGAATCATTATGGGATGGTTTAAGACTCTTAAATTCATCAAAATTGCATCTTCCAAGCTCATTCACCGTTGGCATCCTGCTCTACTTCTTTCTACCTCAGCTTTATAACTCTTCTGTAAAAGCGTACCTTCTTCTGCACCTTGGACATGACCCCACTATTGCAGCTGTCTTGTTCTCACCTGGTGCAAGGATGCATCTCATTTGGATCATCCAAGTATCTCCTTTTTTGACAAAATACCAAACCAGTGGATGTTAATACCACCATTTACCTACCTGTAATGTGGATGTAATAATACGTGCCTTCTTCACAGAGATATTTAGAGATCTATTTTTAATCTAATTTTTTTTAGATATTTTAATATAATATTAACACAGCCCTTGGATACTTTAGATGGCATAATAGTGCTTGAAGCATAGTTATTAACTGGCATTAGTATTGCCAAAGGTACAAGTGGCAAAATATTTACATGGACAATAAATGTTCAACCTACTGTAAATATGTTGTGAAAACAGAAGCCAATATATACTCTTCAAAAATCATTTTACCGCTTTGTATTAATATGTTTGTTTATCATGTGACATGTTGAAAAGTAGATGTGTATCAGCTGTGTCTTGTTTTAGTTATCAATTGTTTATTGTCCTACTGCAAGGGCATATCTAGTGGGATCCCACAGGGGTCCATCCTGGATCTGGTACCATTCAATATCTTCATGAATGACTTTGATAACGGTATAGTGTGTGTGCTTATAAAATTTGCAGATGACACCATACTGTCAGGGGTTGCAAGCACTTTGGAGGACAGGTTTAAAATTCAAAAGGACCTTGACAAATTGGAGAATTGGTCTGAATTCAACAAGATGAAATTCAATAAAGACAAGTGCATGCTTTGCACTTGAGGAAAAAAATCAAATGCACACCTACAAAATGGGGAATAGCTATCTAGGTGGTAGTACTGCTGAAAAGTATCTGGGGGTTATAGTGGACCACAAAGTGAATATGATGCATCAATGTGGTGCAGCTGAAAAAAAAGGCTAATGTGATTCTGCGGTATATTAACAGGAATTTTGTATGTAAGACACAGGAGGTAATTGTCCTGCTCTACTTGGACATGGGTGAGACCTGAGCTGGAGTACTGTGTACAATTCTGGGCACTACAATTTAGGAAAGATGTGGGAAGATTGGAAAGCGTGAAAAGTAAAGCAACAAAAATGAGACAATGTTTAGAAAACCTGACCTATGACGAAAGGTTAAAAAAACTGGGCATGTTTAGTCTTGATAAAAGAAAACTGAGGGGGGAACCAGTTAACAGTCTTCCAATATGTTAAAGGCTGTTAGGACTGTGATCAATTGTTCTCCACACCTACTGAAGGTAGGACAAAAAGTAATTGTCTTAATCTACAGCAAAGGAGATTTAGATTAGATATTAAGACAAACTTTCTAAATGTAAATATAGTTAAACTCTGGAATAGGCTTCCAAGGGAGGTCGTGGAGTCCCCATCATTAGAAGCTTTTAAAAACAAAGTTGGACAAATATCTGTCAAGGATGATCTAGGTTTACTTTGTCCTGTCACAGTGCAGGGGGTGAGCTGGAAGACTTTGAGGTCCTTTCCAAGCCTACATTTCTATGATCATTCTTCACTTGTGTTCTCTTTTCTTCACTTATCACACAGTGTTTACCTGATAAATATATAACGTCTCTTGTGACATACCTGCTGTTTTGTGATTCTTAAACTCAGGATATGCAAAAGACTGAGTCCAAAGGGGGACGAGGGAAAGCTACAAAAACCCAGTTCTATACAGTGTGTTTCCTGAGATGCTAGTTGAGGTCTTGAACTGGTGCTCTTCCAACTTTTATACATCAGCTCAGTGAATCCTCCTTACAACACCGTCAAACCACAAGCAAGAAATGAGAAATTTTGAAGGTCAATGGACACAGTGAATTTTCCTACTAGAGCAGAGTGAAACTACTTAGCGTTTTCATTTATTTGTATTTGAAGCAGTGTGGCAATACACTAAGAGCAATAGTTCTCAAATGCACACTTTTCCTGGTCCAGGATTAACACATGGGTTTATATTGTAAAACAAGTGATAGTAGTGGCTAGTTCAAAACTTGGTACAGGATTTCTCTTTGGCAGCCAGTATGGTTTTGTTCATTGAGGTCTGTGTCTCCCTCCCAGCCCCCACCTTAAGAAAGGCAAAAAGACTTGGAGGGAAGGTGTAGCTTTGAAAGTTCAACTCTTCCACACTGAAGTTAAATGGGTGCTCCAGAGGAATACGATTTAGGAGTATGAGAAGGAAATATGATTATTAGAGCTGGCCTGAAGAAGACAATTCTGTCTTGTGGCAACTTCCAAGGTTTTAAAATTTGTTTTTGTTTCATACTGGAATGAAAAAAAAATCGCTATAATGAAGTGTCAGTTTTCAAAGAAGGTTCAGGAAGAGGTTCTAAAATGTCAGAGAAAAAGACACCTGGTGGTTAGGACCCTGGCCTAAAAAGTGAGAGACCCAAGTCCATGTAGAGCTGGAAATTTTTTTTTTAAACATATTTGCATGAGTATGAGAGCAATTTTGGGAGCCTGAAACTATTTGTCAAATTTGGGTCAATTTTGGTGAATGGTTTTAGTTGGAAAAAAAAATGGAAAGAATACAGACATTTTATCTGGATTCTTTCAAACCATTTAATTTCTACTTTGAAATTGAAATCTCATTTTGAATCAAATTTGGCCAGTTAAAAAAAGAGAGGGTGAAAGCCAGGCAAAATGGCTGAACCCAAATGACATATTTGAAACAAATCTCCCTTCAAGTCGACTGCAAGTGTTCCAACTGATCAAAAACAATTCAAAACAGAAAAAAATTGTTTTGTGCTGACTCAGAATTTCACTCAAAAAAACCCTGAGTTTTTAATTCAAGGAGAAGTTTTGAAAAAGGTTTCAGTTTGAATTGGACTGGAATTTTTTCTTTGGATTTTTTCAGTTCAGCTCTTGAACAGGAAAAAAAAATCAAATTATTCCACTCAGTTCTAGGTTCATATCCCTACTCTGCCTTATTCAAAGCAGAGAGTGTTTCATCCTCAATCTCTCTGATTCAGGCAGAGCAGGGTCTCCCCACATTCCTGATCAGTATCCTAACTGCCAGCTGACAGAGTATGGGAATTTATTTCTCTCTCCAAAGAATGTTACAACAAAATGTTCACCCAACCTGAAACATTTCAGCTTCACCAGAACTGCTTGGTTTGGCAAAAGTCCATTGGCTCGGAAATATTCCAAGCAGCTCAAATGATTACAGCATGTGAGAAGACATCATAGCACAATGGCTCAAGCACACAACTCAGAGTCAGACTAGAATTCGAATACTGGCCCTGTCACAGATTCACAGTGTGACACTGTGGTTATTAGACATCATCTTGTCTTGCCCCGGTTTCTTTACCTGTAAAATATGGATGTATCTATAGCATTTTGAGAGTAATTGATTTCACTGAAAAACCATAAGTTCACAAAGTTTTGGGGGGCACACTAGATACATCTTTCTAGGAACCACATCAAATTGGAGTTTGTAACCAATTAAAAGCTGACAAATGTTTAATTGGTTTCAGGTTTCATTGTGAATATTTCTCATTTCTAATTAAGAGTTCAGGTTAGAAGATTCATTGCCAAATCTGAAGTTTCCTTCATTAATCCATTGCAAACTGCCTAGGGATTGCAGGGAACATGGCTATAGAAGAGATTAGAAAGATCTATCATTATATTGAGATACGGACCAGGAGCTTGAATTTTGCCTAGGGTAGAATTGACATCAGCTTTTGCGTTAATTTAATTTATGAATGGCCTTCTGGGTCAGGTCAATGTAGAATAAATTGCAGTAATCTAGCCTTAAAGTGACAAAAACACAAATCATTTCAAGGAATGGGTATAGCATCCTGACTAGTCACAAGGTGGAAGAAAGTGTCTATGGCTGCTGTTCCTGCAATATATAGATGTTTTTGAATTGGGACTGGTATAGTCGGACGCCAAGATTTTTAACCAATAGAAGAAGAGATGTTCTCAATAGAAGGGGAACTGAAGTTTTCTGCTAGTTACTCCAGTTAGTTCTCTCTTTCAGTCAGCACTACTTTAGTCTATGTGAATTTGAGGTAGCTTTTTTTTTCAGATCTTTATTTCCTTCAAATTCGGAGCAGCAGAGTTGTGGATTTAATGAATAGGAGATGGACTTGGGAATCAAGAGCACTTAAATGGCATCAGAATCCCTACTGTCTTCCCCAGAAGCTTCACATATACCATATACTGAATAAAAATGAAAATAAGATTGAGACCTCTAGTACTTTGCAACAGAGGGCCCACAGTGAGGTTGCATACCATTTGATCTCTGCAATAAGAAGGAGCAGAGCAATATCGTCATTGCTCCATTCATCCTTGGTAAGTCATGAGTCAATCAGCTAGATCTCATGACTAACTTGGTGGAGGGCTGCCAGTAGGACTATCCGAACCAACTTGGATGTTTTGGCCTTTTAGCATAGTTTTGAGGAAATGGTCCATCAGCTCTCCAGGCTATCTGGCCTGTAATATTTAGGATGATAGAAGGTAGAATTCCGTTCGTAACTCTGATTTGTTACAGGTTTAAAGCAGATAAGTCATTGTCATGTTTACACAGCTTTGGTGTAAATTGTTTAAAAAAAAGAAAATTAAAAAGTCTAACAAAAAAGTGTGCATTGATCTATCTTATATATACCCCCAATAAATTCCAAATTCCACACCCGACAGCCTTGTGCATATTTGCAACTGTTACCCAACCACCTATTTGTGTTAAGAACAGATTTTGATCTTAACAGATACTCAATGAGGTACTCAGCTTCTTTGTGTTTATAAAATAATGTGCAAGTGTAGCTATGCTGCTTTGGCTGCATAATATTAACTGTTAAAACCTGTACTGGTAGGAACTCTCTGCAGTGTTAAGGACCTGGGAAAGCTGAAGTTTCAGTCAGACCAACAGAAAAATATGAAATTTTTCCAAGTCAGGTACAAATTCCTCAGCCTTGGCTCAAGTGTTATAGTTTATTACTCATTGTGCAATCTGGACTGTTGCAAAAAATCAAATCTTGCGGGCCTTCCAACCTCAATTGCTGGATATGCTAAGAACATATTCATTTATGCATATATTTTTTGAGTATAAAGTGGTGAATCATTTTTAGCCTTGAGTGTTATGATCATGAACTCCAGAAAATCAAAATAGCAGTACAAATACTTCCATTGAATTCACGTATGCTACCAAAGGATACAATGGCTTGGAGACAAGCGGTAAACAGATCTCTCATCCATTACCTGCCTGACCATCATTGGAAATGGAAAAGGTATGTTTCAATGACTTTTACTGAATGGCTTACTATAGAATGAAAACACTTATTTTTGAAATCATACTTCCTTCAGATATATGCATCACTCCACACACTTAATTTGCGTATATATGTCAGTGCTGAATATTTGTAGCTGTTGCTGAGGCTGTACTTAGGTTTCTGTTTCCTTCTCTGCCAGACACTGAAGAAATTACTGTGTCATAGTCAGTAGAACTATACTAGGGTAAGAGGTATCCCATAATTTCAGAGTGCCTTCCTTTTAACCATTTGTATGGGGGGGAGGGGACGGGGAGAAGAATGTCGCAATTAACTAACCTGAGTTTACTTTTTAAAGTATTTTTGTTTACATATCCAAACATTCAATGTTTTCTCAATTTCCAAGGATCTCCAAATGCGGAGGCATTGAAGAATCCCACAATTTGCTCACAAACTAAATCCTAATAACATTACTTTACTCAGCTACATTGTGATTTTCTTTTTATTCATTCTCTCCCTATAGCTGCTCTACAGATTGAGGCTTTTTTGTCTGCCTGGGATACAAAAGGGGATACCCATAGATTTCCCATTCACGTTACCTGTTGATATAGCTGTCAGGTATGGCTCCCTGACTATAAGACCAGCACTCTCTTCTTACCAGTATGAAAAGGATTTTCTCTTAGCAATTTTAACATGTCGTCTTAAAAGGCTTTGGAAATACAGTGGAGGCAAGCAAGGGAACTGGATTTTGATTATAGTTAGAGTACCACCTTCACCCAAATATACCCAATGGGTTTGAATGGTGAAGAATTTTTATTTTTGGCAAGATCCAGGTGAGAGAGCGGACTAACTACTGGAGCACGTCCTCATGGGTAGGCGTGGCATATCAGCTCTTTCCCTACTGACAGTTGCTCTAGTCCTCTGATGGGCTGCCTCTCTCTATTTCTCAGCCCTCAGGCCAGATCATGATCGAAGTCCATCGCTTCCAAGTATTAAAGTGCAAAAATCAAACAAAACTGCAAATTCAAAACAGCTAGTCCTTTTAATCCGTCTTCCTGCACTTGGTCATCCCATCCACCAGGAGACTTATTTGGGCAGCAAGCTGTCTCAGATTCTGTCTGAAGCCACTCTTCCTTCAGCAAGAGAAAAAGCACTGCACTGCTCTCTCCTTTTTGGTGAAAAAGGGCTGGGTCTGCTCCTTTTAGCTCCCCTGGCCCATCTAGACATCTGCTATCAGTGTACAGGGTCCACAGGACCTCATTAATCCCTTCCTTCTCAGTGTGGAGCCTGTATGCCCATCATAGTCCACTCATTTTTAAAGCTAAAAAAAAACCCCTATCTGGCCACTGTCAATAGCTGATCATGGTATATTTTAATATTCCATATTTCTATCGTATCCTGTGAAATAGCTTCCCTTTAAAAACAATCTATGCATGGCTAGAGAGTCAGATCATTTAGGGTTTGTCCAACATGTACTTAATTTATGACAAATTGGAGGAAGGCTTAAAAAAACAAAAAAACAAAACCTACCTTAAGCTTATTTTCTATTTTATCACTGCTAAAAAGGTTGCATTATCTATCTATTTCCAACGTTTGTCTCCCCACGAGTGAAATGGTATGTGAACATTTAAAACAATTGCAAGAAGTTGGAGCCAGTATAAGAGGTTAGGTCAAAGAGGTTTGCTCTGTGCAAATTAAAAACACAAAAAAACAAAACAAAAAGTGCCATAGAGCACATAAAACAAAACATGATGCTTAGCATTACTCAAGGCAATTAAGTCGAATCTGGTGCAAAATATCAAACATTTTAGCAGATATTGTGCATATTTTAAATAGCGGCACAAATTCAGAGAAAAGCAGCCTGGAGGAATTGGATGCAACTCCCCAGGAAGTCAGAGGAGCCCATCCACTTGCAATTAATACAGCAAATAGAATACATCAGTGATAAGAAGAGCCAAGTGAACAATAGATTTTTCTTTTTGCTGGCAATTGAGACAAAGGGAAAATAATTGAACAAAAAAAAATTCCTTCCTCCCGCCCCCCCAATTTTGTTACTTTTGTTTTGACTAAAACAATTGGGCATAGTGAGATGAATTTACAAAAGGTGTCACAATTTCTTGCAAAAAAAAAAAAGTGTGCAAAATAATTTGCCCAGCTCTAGCTATAAATTAGTCAGAAAACAGACTTATGTGGCAAGTATTGTAACTTGCAGATCTTTGGCATTCAAGTAGGGCTATACTCAGATACCCTTACTCATGCTGAAGTAGCACTTTACTCACCAAGAGCCAGTGAAATCATCATACAACGAAGTGCCCATAGGTAAAGGTATCAAATCTGGTCTTAAGTGAGTGCAATTTAAGCAAAGTCAGTGAAGTAGGAAAAAAAGCTAATGGGAACATATGAAATAAAGCAAACTTGCCTCCCTCCTCGCCTCCCCACATCACACTTTTAGACTTAGTGTTGCATAACCCCTAGGCAGTCATTCAATGAGATTTGTGTTCACTTACACCAGGGATCAGTTTTATTACAGCATGCTAAATCTGTGCTTGTCACTCTTGTTCTGAAAGCCACAAATGCCATATTTGTACAAATTACACTGTTTGGCTTCTTACATCTTTGCAAGCAACATGCACTCAAAGTGTAAATTGTTCCACTTACATCCCTGCAGATTTCTGGCATCCACAGTATGATAACTTGAGCTATGGGAAACTGGATAGGTGAGTTTCCAGGGATATGTGGCAAGCATACACTTAGGTTCTAATCCTGCAAAAATTTGCTTTGTGTTTCAGATCAAACACCCAGAAAAATCTCACAAAGAAAATCCAAACCACTGAGCTTTACCTTCGTTCCACCTGAAGCCATAAATCCTTAGCACACAAAACTTGAGCCAAACTCATTAGAAACTCAGCTGTCATATACAAAAGCTATTGTTACTAGATCCAGAATTAGGTGAATTGCACCTGAATTCGGGTTTCAAGATGAAAGCTTTATATAGCTGTAGAAACAACCATATCCTTCTGGTTCTTATCTTTGATATCACCTTTTAGCAACAGGATTCTGGACTGAATTTTGTGTAGTGTTTTTACTGGCTGGAGGTGAAATACAAATTAGTGGTCCAGGCACATATCTGGTGTAAACTGGTGCAACTTCACTGAAGGTTATGCTACAAGCTGAGGATCTGTTCCATTATTTATAAAGGCACTGCTGAACCAACTGTGATAAAAATGTACTAGCACTTCCGTAATTCCACACTTAAAAGGGAATTTGTAAAAAATAAAAATCAACATGGATGATGCTTTTGAGTGATACTGCAGCTCTTGAGGGATATAATGCTGTATATTGTGTCATAAGCATTATGTCTGATAACCCAGGTAGTTCAATGAACCGTGTCACATTATGGTTGAGCTTCGAAGAGCATTTACCTTTAGAGCATCCCATCCATAGAATTTTAGATAGATTTAAAACAAACTAAAAGGATCTGGCTGCTTCTCAGAAACAGGTGATAAAATTAGCATCAACACCTTTCTTAATGGTAAGTGGAGCAAGTACAAAATTAGCTACTCGGACCAAATTTCTCTAAAGTTGCCTACTGGGTGCTTTTTGTCTTTTCCTTCATTCTGTAAGGACTCATTTCTGGCAGTGTTATAGCCCCACTTACCAGGAAGGCAAAGAGACTGTTAATTTCCCTTGTCACCTGTGTCTGTGTGTCTCCTTTACTGAAAGGGGGCTACCATATTTCTATGTACTGATGTCAGTGAATTCACAACATTCAAAATTTATCTCACGCTGGTAATGCAGCCCATTCCCTTGGCATCTCACCAGGTTTGCCCCCAAATCTGTGTGGGCTCTCTCATTCTGTACATGCTGGTAAGAATCCTTCTTGAATCTCTGGAAAGTTGCCAACTTCACATACGGGAGTGGGGGGGCTACATATACAAACCGGAAAGAGAGCACAGACATCTAAGATAAATTTGGTATACATGGAAAAGCCAGCCCTAATAACTTTAATTTGCTTGACCCACATTTATTTAGCCAGGTCTCCATGACCTTGGCAGAACAGTGGGTTTTGTTACATCTCATGGATCGGCAATTTGAAACCATTTTCCAGTGTACGAGAAACAAACAGGCTCTTTCTTAGAAGCAGCTGTCCACAACTTCACTTCCTACCACTGTCCTGCCCCACCCAGGATGTAAAGAAAGAGCTACTGGAAGAGTTTGCCACTTATTTGACCAGCCCTAATTCCATTCGTTCAGAGGACAGACCTTTCTTTCAGCGCAAGTGCATGCACAGTATATCCCCTCTCTCCTCTTCCAACAGCATGTCCTGGAACTGGCAGCAAGGGATGGGAGATAGCAGCTGTTTGGATATCAGTCTGACAGCCTAGGTACTGTATATATTGATAAGGTTGAGGAGATAGCTCACCTACCCATTTCCCATGGATACAAGCAGTTCCAGTGCACTGCTGCGTTCCAGCCTCTTTGTGGAAATGCAATATGTCAATTTATTGTGAAAGCCAAAACCTGTAATAAGCCGTTTACCCGCACCTTATAATGTAAATGTTGATGGGTCCATACTTGCACTTTCAGAAAGAATGGCTGGGCTAATTTGGAAAGCTAAGATGACAAGTGAGTTCAAACAACAATTTTCTCTATTGACCTTTCATAGTTCTGAAATTAATTGAAGCTGATCTTTTTCACTGCCTGCTCTAATTAGACTAATAAAAATATTTCTGAGGGAAAGCATTGAATAGAAGGAACAGTGATTGCTGAAAGGCTAAACCTGAAAAATATCCCAGCTGTAAACACAGCCAGACATTATTCTAATGTACTTTTTAGAATTACTTGTATCCTTTTAATGTTATAAGAGGGACAGCACTGAAACCCAGTATTTTATGAGAGGAAACATCTATCACTGCATGAATATTTGTAAGTGTTTAAACATTTGTCATATAACATTGGGTTAATTATAGATTAGTAATAAATACAGCATGGGGACACAAATACATGAATACTAATGCCACACGACATAGTTTGAGAATAATTTGAGAATGCCTAAGCAAAGGATGTGTCATTTACTGCAGCAGTAGTGCAACAGATTTTCATGAAGTGAGGCCTGTGTGCCACTTACATCTGCCAGCCTATGTTTGTGTTTGCAGTTACAAAAAATTATGCACACAAGTGGAGTTTTCATGCACGCCAATAAATGCTCAGGCACTTATGCGTAGTTTTGGATGTTCAGGAGATTATGTAGGCAATTGGTGAAAAGATGAGTTTTGCCTCTTTTCTAGTTAGGTGTTTGCATCACCATTGCACCTCACAATCATGGAGAGATATTATCCTCACCACACCCCTCTGAAGTAGGAAAGTATTAACCTTAATTTTTAGAAGGGGAACTAAACACAAGGGAGATTAAGTGACTTGCAACGATCACACAGGAAGCCTCTGACTGAGCTAGGAACTGAATCCAGGGTTCTTAAGTCCCACTCTAGACCATGCTTCCTAGTAGAGAGACAAGAGGGGTGAAGTCAAATCTTTTATTGGACTAACTTCTGTTGGTAACAAGCTTTCAAGCCATACAGAGTTCTTCTTCAGGACTGGGAAAACAACCTGAAGGAGAGCTGTGCATGGCTCAAAAGCTTGTCTGTCTCACCAACAGAAGTGGGCCCAATAAAAGGTATTATCCACCCACCTTGTCTCACTAATCCTTGGACCGACATGGCTATAACTACACTACATGCATCCTTCCTATTGGAATCATATAGTGTGTAATTTTTATTAGAGCGGCTCGAATAGGCAATTAAACAGCATGTTGGAGTTAAAAAGCTCTTGCTTAAAGCGAGCGAGAGTAGGCCGCCTACCTTGTGAACAAATGTTTAGGGATGAACTAACATTTTAAAACTCTTTTCACCGTGGCTGCTGGTTCCTAAGGCAGATTCCCTGGCCTGCCTCACTGCCACAGGAGACAAAAGCCAGAAACATCTCCTCAACCAGAGATTGCTCTAGCAGGTGTGGAGACAGTGTAGCTAGGTTCTACATTCTGGTCCCCATAGCTCCAAGAAGGAGGGTACAAGGAGGAGGCATAGTTGTAACAAGCTGCTCTCCAGCTATCCTCAGCTGATGGAAAGTCATTTGGGGGATCGGCACTTCTCAGAAAAGCTTATAGCAGCCCCATTGCTGCTCTAACCTGTGGTGGAGATAGACAGATTTGTAGGTTTGAACTGTAACCAGCTCCCGGAGAGCCCAGCTGTATTCTCATCTGCAACCAAGAAAAAACTCAGTTAAACAGCAGAACCTGGTCCTGTATGTATAGAGGGACAATGAACTAATATGTAATCTCACTTTAAAATTCACCCATGTCAAATTGCTGTATTCAGAACATAGGCCTCTGTTTACACTATGCATCTTTGTATACAGAGCAGCACAATACGTGTGTGGAGGGAGGGAGACAGATGCATAAATTTTCAGAGCCTCACAAAATACTGTGTTTCATTTGGTACACTTGGTTTTGTGAGCTTGAATTTTCAGATAAAGGGGTTTCTTCTCACCTAATTGTGACACAAATTCCAGGGTGTTTTTTTTTAAACTCACTCTGTTCTATATTTCTTCCAAAAGACTCCCCGGTGTACTGTGAGGTATTTTGGGGGGGAAGGAGGGGGAAGAAGAGTAGTAACTTGTAGCACCCTTTTTGGGATGCAGCATACTTTTCCTTCACTCCCTGCAGCTAGCCAGCCCTGCATTGACACTCAGGGATGTCTTTGTGTGAGGGACAGGGAGCAATGGGGAAGAAGTTGTAGTGATCTATGGCTCTGCCTATTCCTCACCCACTCACCCTTTAGGGGAAGTGTCTGGCTGAACTCCCTGCAGCATCCAGAGTTGAGGTCGGAGTAGCGTGAGGCCTGGTCTACACTACACAGTTAGGTGGACCTAAGCTGCCTTATGTCAACCTAGCTGTGGAAATTTCTTCACTTAAATTTGGCTCCCGCTGATGTAAGTGCCTCTTTATGCAGATTTAGTAACACCATCTGCCACAGTGGCATGGAGTCACAGTCAATATAATTAGGTCAGTAAAGTGTCAGGGTAGAAACTGCATTGCTTGTGTCAACTGTTATTGGCCTTCAGGAGCGATCCCACAATGCCCCACCCTGACAATGCAATCGATACAAACGCTCCTGCTGAGGATGCACACCGCCAACACAAAGAGCCAAGATTTAGTAACTGTGGAGGCTGTATGCTGATGTAAGTTAGGTTGCCATAATTTTGTAGTATAGACATAGCCCTAATACCTCTAAGTAAGGAGGTTTGGTGGATGTGTTATTCCTGTCTTACCCTTCCACTCCTCTACCTGACTGCACTAAGTCTATCTAGAGCTTAGCTCTAGATGCTGAGAGAAGTTCAGTCAGATGTTGCCTTTCCGGACAGAGCTGGCTAACTGTATGGAGGGGAAAAATGCATGTTACAAATTACTCCAATGCAGCTGAGGAATCCAGTATGAAATCCCCAAATGACTAGTTCTCTTTACATTTCATTAAGAATTCTCCAGTAGTTGCTTTCCCCTGACCTGTCAGTTCTCAGTGAAATATCACACAGGTGTCGTAATATATGAAATATTATTTATCACTCTCTTATGTATTCCACCTAGGAGATGCATTATGACAATGGAATAGATTGTATCAACTTGATTTACTCCTTGTACATATGCTATATTTACAAGAGGAGATTTCACATGTGATTTATATTTAACTGTAAAAATAAAAAATCCACAGGAGATCTATCAAAAGTAATAGAAGACATAACATTTCCTATTTGCATCAGTGAATGGATCTTTAACAGGATAGCTCAAAATACGGCTATACAGCAGCTGTTGTTCAGTAGAGCAAAAATAATGATTTGGGAAACAATGAATATTGCAGCTTCAGTGCTTCTGAACTAAATCCAGGTACTGATTGTATCACTATTATACCTAATAGTCTCAGAAACCCTTAAGTCTCTTAATTTACAATTAATGACATTTCTTCATACTATAGACTTTCCTTGTGTGTCACATACGTTTTCCTAGGATTTCAGGTAATATGATAGAAAAATATCCATCCATAACATATTTTGAAACCGAACCCAAATTAAATTTGAATATTTGCAAATCTGCAGAGTTAAGATCTCGTTCAGATTCCAAACAGAACAATTTATATTTTAATAAAAACAAAACAAAACTAGAGATAGACTCATCAAGTCCCAGATCAGAACAAATCTAATTTTAAGGGACATTTGGAACAAGATCAGAATTACATGGCTATTACCCTTGTGCCCATAGTATAAAACAGTTAACTGAAGTCAACAATAGGAGTGATCAAAGGGTTTTCATTGAAAAAAATTTTTTTTTTAAACGGAATATTGGATTTTTCAGCAAAATATTTTCTGCAGAAAACTTCAAACATTTTTGTTGACAAACTAAGAACCCCCCAAACTGAAGGATTTCAGCTGAAAAGCAAAATATTTCAGTTTGGAAATGCTGCCACAGTGCCTCATGTCCTCATCTATTCTCCTGAGTAGGCTCACCATCTGGGCTATGTCTCCCATGCTGCGCCGTAACCAGGTCTCCGAGAGAGGAGAACATGGTACATCATGGGTTATGTAGTCTAACAAGGAAGAAAGGAGTAAAGGGGCGATGGGAGCTTGAGACACCCAACCATAAGTCCCATGTGGCACAATGACAGCATTTCCAAATGGAAGTATTTTGAGGTTTGGCAAAGATATTTCAGTTTTTTTATTTCTGCTGGAAATAAAAGATTTCCATTGAAGATTTTAGTCAAAAATAAAATGGTCTTCATAGAAATTCTCCATGAAAACCCTCTTTTTTAACAGCGCTCGTCCATGGCACTACTCAGATTGGCAAGGTGCTACCCACAGTTACTAAAGATGACAGAATCGGGGGCCTTGTCACTCCAAAATTTTCTACTATGCTCCCTTTGTTTCTGGAAATGAAACATTCAATACAATCCAGCTGTGGCATTCAGTTATTATAATAAATAAATAAATAATAATGGAAAATTAGATTCTAAGTCTGAACAAGGAATAGAAACTAAGAAACTATTTTTGATAAAGAGTAGCAGGTAAATTCTGGAGCCAGCACGCCAGAAACATCATAGAATACAGAAGACTTGCCTCTGGTCACCAAGGTCACTATTATCAGTGGTCTTTGCACATGATCCTGTAAATATTTACTACTCACAGTAGTTAGCATATCAAGGGGCCTCCCATTGGGGTCACTGGGTATCTTACTATATGGATAATGTTGCAAGCTTATTACTTTATTCTGCTTAAAAACCTCAAAAAATTATAAAACAAACCAGCAGTACTAAAGAGACAAGGGTGTGTATATATACAACATGACCTCCCTGTGTCCTACCTCTCAAATGAAATCTGGATCTGCACTCTCAACGGAAATTTGGATCAGGGTCTTCTGTGGCATTATGAACTAAGACCCCAGGTCCAAATGCTCCAATACTTTTTGATTTGCCCTCTTCTCAGTTAAGAGCATTAGTTTAGCATGGTGGCAGTTTGTCTTTTCAACATACACTGGCCAGAGGGGTTTTGCATACAGATGTCTCTGCCACATTGTAGCTAATTTGCAGGTGGCACATTAGAGCAGACATTCCCACTCTTATCTTTGTGGAGAAACAGGCCAGCAAACAGCAGATTGCATTGCAGCTACCCTTTTGACCTAAAGAGAAAAAAGTTGCACAGAGCGTTAAGGCTCCAAAATGATGGAAGATAGCAAGTGAATCCTTCCTTATCTTCCTCCTCTTCACCCGCACACCACTCAACTCCACATCATCTTAACTCTCAGCCAGATCCTCTCTCTTAATCCCTTCAATTTAAACCTTGCTGTCTACTCTCTTTCTTCATTAGCTCCACAAGGAGTCCTGCACTTGTCTTCTCCTGGCTGCTACTATTTCACACATGGAGACTGAGGGAGTGGATAAAGGCATTGATTTTGACTCTTGCCTGACTGTGCAGGTACAGGAAGAGTGCTTAAGGAACGTCTCTCCTTTTTGTGCAAGAGTCTGTGGAAACTGCTATCCTGGTCTAAAGTCATTGCTCCTCCTGCTCAACCATCCTGCAGGTGGTTCCATGGACCTGCCACCTTATCTGCACCAACCTGCAGCCAAGACCATGTAAAGTGGGAAATATGGTGCAGCCCAAGGAACAATTTCTCTGAGCTCCCCTTGGTGTGGTAAAGCACTTCATTACTTCCCCAATGTGGGCCAGTGTCCAATTGGCCTAATATAGCCCAAAGAATGTAATAATATTCAACATGAATGATCTGCGATGCTTATATAAGTTATCTTTCCTTCCCTGCTCCTTCCTGCCCCCTCATGATCATGTTAATTTGGTCCCCATCCCCAGGTCAGATGTGTGCTTGGGGTTTCCTATTTACCACTTTGATTAAAAACAGAAGCAGTTCTAAAACTCCTTCTCGGAATGGACCATTTCTTAAAATAGAAACACTTCTCTAGATCATCTGTCATTCTAGCCACCTAATTCCACCCACCCCTATCATCCCTGAAGCAAACAGAGACATGGTTACATGAAACAGTAATGCTAGAACAGCAACAAGATAAATATACCCTCACTTTCATTTGTGGACGTATGACTACTTGGCTAGTCCCCACATTTTTTAGTCGGCGTTGTTTAATTCCTTCCCTTGGGTGTAGGGCTTGACATTTTAGTTCTGAATCACTTCATTGCCTACAGCACTCCTTTTTGAAATCTCAACGGCTAGCCTTGTGGTTTGGTTCAATTCTCCAGTATGACTGCTACTGTACTCTTTGAATTTCAGTGTCACCACAGATATTGATCACAGCTTAATTATACCAAAGGAAGACATGAAGCTGTCACACAGGACGCTGACTGTTTTATGACGAATGCATGCTTTGCCATTGCATTAACTGAGGACCACATACAACTGCTCCACGAATTCAGAGCAGGTAAGAGATGTTTACTTCAAAAGGAATGTAAAGCGTATCAGATAGGAGCTGATTCTGTGGTGTCATTGTTATGCTGTGCCTGTTGGTGGATTGATGACTGGACATAGGAACTCTGGTTCTAAAAGCATGAGGTGCAACCATCATATCTGCCTTCCCTTCATCTAGACTGTCAGCTCCCTGGGACATGGAATGTGGCTTTTTTTCTCATTGTTGTTTCATTAGCAATAAGAGGTGGCGATCTGACAAGTTGCAATAAAGAGATTTTTATTAAATGTGCTGAGAGAATAGAATTCCATACGAATGCTCTAGAGTTTGTCAGCTAGTAGCCTCACTGTAGCATTTGATCTGGAGCCTCGGTGTTACTCCAAAGTGGGTTGCTCATGAAACTGGACCCTCTTTCTCTAGCTCCACTCATCATGCTACATTTGTAAAGCGTCATGCACACACGCGGCATTACATATAAATGTTAGACCATCACTAGTGAGGAAAAGTTGGGGGAACTTGAGTACTTCTCTCGTTCAATCTCACTGCCTGAAACATTCCTGGGTCACATATTCCCTCCACCTCTTTCTACTCTCTCTCTCTCTCTCTCTCTCTCTCAAAGATGTCCTCCTGGTCACAGGACTGAAGTTCCTTTCTCAAAATAAAGCAATACAATATCTAGATTCCCAGTCTTATCTACAGTTCTATCCCACATATTTATCAATCTGTCACAGTGGTCAGCATCTGTCAGAATGCAATGAATCTTCCACCCCCTTCATTTTGACAGAAACTTTTATTTTATTTCTTTTAATTCAAATAAGCAGCATATTTTGTTGGTAAAACTGCTTTAGCTAGGGTGGGATTTGTACCTCAGGGTTGAAATTCACCCAATGCACAGGCCCAGCACAATGATCATGTACCTCTTTAGTCCTATTTTGAGGGTTTAAATGGGGCTTAAGAGCATCCAGGACCACAGAATGTTTGGCTCCCTTGACATTAGTGGCTTGGTTGATTCAAGTAATGAGAAATCCAATGATACTTTGGTGTGTACTGGTGTTACTTTGAGGAACAAATTCACAGGAGTACAGTACAAGGCCCAATGCACTGCAGGAGTGGCACATAAAGAATACGAATGATGCATATGGCTCGTGTGGACTTTCTGAAACACAGCAAGGTTCACCTTCAGTGCACTAAAAGCAACAGTCCTTCAGCCGCACATCAGGCCTCACAAAAGCAAGCATTGCTCCATTGAATTCAGTGGAGTTACACCTTCTTGCACAAGGGATGAACTTGGTCTCACATATATTGTTAAGCTCAAACACTAATTTGCTATTTTTGTCATGAATTCTAGGCCCCACCAAAGAAGGGATTTACTTGCCTATTGGAAAAATCAGATACCTAATATTATTTCACCTGTACCCTTTCCCCAATCACAGCTAAGTAAATATCCTGAATAAACTGTAAAAAGGACACCCTCAATTAAAAAAAAACAATCCAAAACAAAAACACCCTAAAAATCCAGCACAGAGCACACAGAGATCTTTTCTACACTTGGTTTGATTTTTCCACCCTACTTTTTTGTCTACACATCAGATTTCAGTCACTAACTAATAACAATTTTACTTCTCTTGTCAGTCTTTCCCATCTGTAAATTAGTTCATAAAATTAGTTAAAGAAAAGAGAGACGAATCATCTCTAAAGGCCACTAAAAAGATCACCTCTGATGCACAATCAGTAAACAGGGCTAGGTGAAAAGTACTCTTCCTTATGACAACATACTGTTGTATCATGGGAGCATGGTGGGGGCGGGCAGAATATGTTTAGCTCCGCTTTCTTTAAGTGGAAGTCAACACATAAAGGGCAAACACATGCTGGACAATATAAGCCTTTCCAGGGCATAATTTATCTTTGTCATGTATCCATGGAACTGGCCTTTATTTGAAAAGCAATTTCATTAGTGAGATTCCTAAATTTTTCGGTATGGTGAAATGAATATATATAGGCTCCTGCTTTAGAAGGATTTTCACACATTTTAATATAGGTTTCAAAATACCAATATTGATCATGCAATTACCTGATTTAAAAAAATAAATCAAACAAGACAACTAAAGAAAACAGAATTTCTCCCTGCAAAAGAAGCTAGAACTATTTAATATGGTTAAAAATTAAATCATATCATATCTTATGTTCCAGCAGGTTTGCAGGTCCCCCACCCCCACCCCTCCTGTTTGAAAAATACCCTTATGCTGTTCAAAAGTCCTGAGGCAGTTTCTACCCCATTTATTTTTTTGGATTTTTCTCAACCCCATCTGTTTATTTTCTGTAGAGCAATCATAGTAAAGCAGATAGCCAAGATATAAAGATCTGAGAGCAGGTGGGATTGGGAGATAATTTGTGAGGCACATTGTTATGTTCTGAGAATATAACATCTTGGATTTGAAGACTTGACTGGTAACCTAATTTACCTGGTATTATTTATTTATTTTAAAAAACAAAGATGCTTTGTGTGTCAGATAAACATTTATTTGTAGCCAAATACGCATGCCTGTCTGAGGAGAGTCCACAGACAGTTAGTATATCAAGGAAAATTATTTCTACAAGAGAATTGCCAATTTACCTTTTTTTTATTAGATAAAAAAACATAGTTGCCTGAAATTTTATGGTCTGTGGGCCCGATCATCTAAGATATCACGCTCCCTCGAATTCCATTGTCTCCTTTAACTTCTGTGTGTTGAGGGGGAGATCATTACTTGGCAGAACTGAATTCAGATGTAGGCTCCAAGGTACTATGCAGAAGACCTAAAAAGCAATCCTAAAATTTTTGTTGTTTAAATGTTTATAAGAGGTTATTTGTACATGAAATCTTATTAGATCAGATACAAAAAACAAAACACCACCACCACAAACCATGAGAGATGTTATTTTAACTGCCCTTACAGTGGCATACTAGACGGCATTCAGAATACCATGTGGTTATTCGTGCAGGTATGTGTATGTGTCTGTCTGTGCTATTTTAAAGCTAGAATTAGGTTGGATAATTTGTTACCTAAGGGTTTCCTATGGCAAAATGTGTACCGTCAGCTGTTTCAGCTATGAAGACTGAGCAGACTTCTTCGTTTCCTGGCTCAGAGCCAATGTGTGATTCATTAAGTATCTTCTCACCACACCTGCAGAACTGTGACCATACGACGGGCTTTGGAGTTGCCCCCAGACTACACAAAAAGCCGATACATGGCAGCTGGCCATACTCCTAATGATAATAACGTGCTGCTGACTAAACTAGACATGAACCAATTAAGTAATGACTTACACACTGGGAGGGTTCTCTTGGGTACACTAATAACAGCCCTGCATTTGATCACCCATAAAGAAAAACCCACACTTCATGATTATACCTGCCAAGACTTCGCTAGTAAAAATTTGCAGACTCCAACTGCTGATGAAAAATAACCAGATGAGTCAGTTTGAATTCTACCGATTCATACTCTATAGGTGGGCAAGGACCAGCTGATCCATAACTGTGTCATTGCCTTCAATAAAACCAGTAAAGTGTGTATCAAGGTTTCTTTTTTTCCTTTTTGATAACCTGAATAAAGAAACACTGCACCATTAGTGACCACTTAACATCACGTGCCTTTGGCTGATAATTTACTGTGCAGGGCTACCAAGTCAACCCCAAATGTTCAAAAAACCATGAGTTAGGTTTGTAATGGGGTGCTGACTGCTCCTTCTCCCCTCTGAATCTGAGGGAGGCCACACTGCTACAGTTGCCATCTACTGGCAAGGGGATTTAGCCAATAAACTGTTTATTGCTCTTGGCCCCCAACGGGACAGAGTAGGCACACCATCTGTAGTCCCAGCCCTCAGGCCGGGCAGGCAAGATAGTCTATAGCCCACGCCCTTGGGCAGGGCAAGGCAGGGGTTTGGGCACCTCTGCAGCCTACGGCTCAGGTAGGGGGTTGCTGCCAGACCAAGTGGGTGGCAGATGGGTTAGGGGGATGAGGGTCCCCCCCAAATCCAGCACATCCCAGCCCAGTGATCCACCACTACTGGGTCAGCGGGGAGTCCCACTGTAACAGCCCGGCCGAATGGTGGTCAGCCACCCCTGAACTACTTCCTACCCCCTCCCTGGTATGTACCTGGATCACGAGGCCTCTTCAGTGACCCTGGGGTAGATAGCCAGCAGCAGTCCTGGTGGGTCTCCTGCAAGCACAGACTCTTCAGCAGGCAGGGAGCCTCTGGATTTGGCAGCTGACTCAACCACCAGAAGGTTGCATCCGTCTCCCTTGCTTTCTCTCTTTCAACTGAGAGAGCGGTCCTGCCTTTTGTACTCCCTTTGCCACCGGCCTGCATCCGGTGGGAGGGGTGAGGCTGATCTGGCTCCACCCACTTAGGTAAGGAGGCTTGCTCCTTCCCCTCCGGGTCAGAGGGAGACCACCCCGCCTCACTACACAGGCTCACCAAAAAAATCATGAAATTAGCTTTAAAATCATGAGATCACATAAAAATAATACATTTGGTGTTCTTTTTATGAGCCTTAAGGGTGCACTGGGGGGAGTTACATTTTGAAGCTTTTCCCATAGCAATGAGGGCTAGCTAACTTACTTTTTCTTTAAGAATGAAGGCTGAAATCATCACATATCCACTCGCTTCCAGAAGCTGGGGCTTTAAGGAGACAGTAAATTATCATGAGACTCCTGACAAAGAATCATGAGAGTTGGCAACACAGCATATTTTGAACTCCATCAGCTTTAGTCATTTCTGGCATTCCCTGCTGTCATCTCTCTACATTTCATATGAGATGGCGACGTATTTTTAATGACAGAATTCACAACTGCACAGGGTCGCTGCTTGTTATACTCATACATCTAGAATTGTAACATCTCAGACAATATAGGTTCCTGTAAGGGGGCCCTCTCTTGGGAGTTGTGAGGGGAGTGTGCGCTAGCAGTCACACTGTAGTCTGTGGCTGGTAGGAGGTTTGTGGGGAGGGGATTCTTAATGTCCAGGACGCACTGGCAAGGAAAGGGGGAAGAGAAATATCCCCCCTTCCTCTGGTTGTCCCATTAGGGAAGGCTCTTCTTTGGGGACAGTGGTGCCCATGCAGGTGCCAGACCCAGGACCTGCTTCAGCTCTGCTGCGGGCTATATTTGAGTTTCCTTCCAGCTCTGCCACTCCAATGAGCTGCTTCTCTCTCTTTTAAGTGCTCCGTCTGATGGAGCATTTGCTACAGGTGTGTCAAGGCAATGCTGGCTGGGCCCAGAATGAGCCCTTAACCCCTGGTTTCCCAGCGTGGGGTTTGTATACATCATCACAGTTCCCCAGAAATTTCATCCAGAAGTGCAACCTGTCCTCTTGTCTACCAAACTACCTGCAAACTCCATGTCTTTCTTTCACGCAGTTTTCTTTTTTTGATGGTGTTGGAGGGGGAAGTACATTTTAAAATATTGGCTTTAGTTCCAGAGTGGTGTGAGATGGTATCTAAGGAGAAAGCAATTTTAAAATAAAGGGATTTTGGTTTTTTTTGGTTTTTTAAATCAACCTGAAACCATCCAGCAGTGGTGCAAGAAATGTTCCTGCTCATATAGAACAGAACTGAGTCTAGATTTCCACCCTATGCAACTCCACTGAAATCAAGGGGGAGAACTTCAGGGCCCCCCCTCAATTGTGGGGCTGGGCAGGCAGACAATTGCAGGGTGAGAGAATCTGCACTTATTACAGCAGCAGTTTTGTCCTGCCACCTCACCCCAACATTATGATACGTGGGGACGCTCAATCTGTCTGGGTGTGGAAAATTTTTGTTGAATGGGCCTTCTGTGTTACCTAAAAATCAGTCTGGTTTTGGTCTACTTTTGCCCTTGGATGCAATGCCCATTGAATTGAATTCTGGGGTGATTTGCGTCTTGCCTATTATGCTCTATTTATTTTACCAGTTACTAAGTTTGTAATGAAAGATGCCAAAAGCATTCCATATCGGCTGCAAAGTTCTCAAAAGCAGTGCCTCAATTATGTTAAACACTAACTGATCATTGTACTAATTGAGGGACTGTGCTGTTTTTGCCTTTAGTAGAGCTATCCGGCTGACAGCACACTATGAAAATTTAATACTCTGGCTTCTTCTATCTTAATTATGCCTAATGAGCTACTTGCCTTAACAAACAAGCAAATTCCTATATCTGGTCTATACTTCTCACAGCAAGACAATATCATGTTTAACTGAAATTGTGTTTCTCAATAATTGGATGAATTTAAGCAAGATAGTAGGTGATGAGATCTATAAAGGTGCCCATGTGGTATGAACCAGTTCCCCTCAAGGTTACTGACAGTGAGACTTAATTTATTCATTTATTTAATAAATACATGTGCCTCCCTGGAGCATAGCTGGTTTCAGTTAAAAACAATAATTCCAAATGATAAAAATAAGTATCCTAATAAAGACACTAATTGGCAAGTATGTACTTTAGAGACAGCCATCTATTAGAATGTTCCACAGCAACTAATGCCACTTGTACCAACAGCTACACAATTCAGCATACAATTTTACATCAACTAGGTTTGTATTTTACAACGTTCAGGATGCCAGACACAAATTTTCTTTCCAATGTCATTTAACACAGCTTTGATTATGAACAGAAAGGTGCCGAGACAGGGTAGCTCCAGACTGAGAGAGCAAACGTAATAATTAGACAAACAGCTGTTAGAGCAACATAGCAGAACTGATCTTAGAAAGGGGAATCAAAAACCAAAAAAACCCACCCACCATTGGGAATTGAGTAAAGGCTGAAAAATGCCAGGAAACGGACCAGCAGAAAAGCCATGTATGAAATTGATGTGAAACATGAGCACCTGCGAAAGGCGAGAGGTCTGAAATAAAGTTTCTGGAATCAGAAGGATGTTACAAAAGTGAACAATCACTTCCAGACAAACACAAGGTGATTTGAATACAGGGATGGAGAAGAGCCTTGCAAGTATGATGGCTGGAAACCATTAGAAAGTAACACTGAAATCAATGGAGAGATGCTGATTTACACCAACTGAGGACTTGGCCCAGACAGTTTTAGGGCTCAATCCTGTGAGATGCTGAGGACTCAAACATGTGAGTATGTGCTTTGTTGGATCGGGGTTAGAGTCCTAAAGCTCTGATTCAGGAAATCATTTAGGCACCTGCTTAAGTCCTTTGAAATCGAACCTCAAATGTTTCAGATTACAGCTACCTCGAAAAATCATCATGAATTTTGGCAATATTGTCATCAATTTTTTATGAATAACCTTCTACATTATTTGACCAGATATAAATATGGTTGACTAAAAATAAAAAATAGAAAACTTGTAACACCCATTTCTTTAGGATCTAATGTTCTTATCCTAACAGCTGACTGGCATGGGCAGACTGCTGCACCCCTCAACCTTCGTGACTCTACATAGGCACCAGGGTTTAACCTCAGAGAGGGAGAGAAGTGTGTGGATCAGTTTTCAGGACCAGGACACAACTACTGATTGTACTGGCTATTCTGTAATAATAATCATTGAGAATTCTGGGATCCTCTACATGGCTATGCAAACAAAAATGATTCCAGCAGCTCTAGTTTAGCTTCATTTTAGTTTAGCACGCAACAGTTTGATAATAATTTAAACCTTTTCACTACTAGCCTCTTGAGGCTGCCAAACTAAGCAGCAAGCCTCTTGAGAAAAGGCTCACATTATTATTTCCAGTGAACAACATTTCTTGTGCTGTCTCTCTCATTTTCTTTGTCAGCTCCTTTTGTTTGCTCACTTAAGAATCTCCAGAGATACTAATAGTTTGTGAGTATCAAGGATGGTGGGATAGTGGTGAATAGGGGCAGAAGGGAGAAGAAGAGAGAGACTTGAATAGCATGTACACTAGTAACATCATCAGTGTAACAAAATTGACACAAAATATTCAAAGCTTTGGGCAAAACATTGCATTCTACACCATACTTCCTCACTTCCTCTCCAGGATAGCCACAGTGTCAAGAGAATTGGTAAAGCCTCTCTGCTATTACCAAGTCTTCTCTGATAGTATTACTGTTAAGGTATGAGGATCTCTCTGGTCTGCACAGTAACACTCATTTCTTTTCCTCTCTTGTATGTTTGAATAGTTCCCTTTAACAATCCCTTTCCAGATCTGGACCTCTGTCTTTTGCATGGGCAAACTATCAGCAATACATATAGTTAATATATTATATAATTCTCTAGTCCTCTTCTTTTGAAAGAAACTCCTGTTTTCTTAAACTGTCCCTAAAGCAGGGAGAATTTGTCCCTTTTACTTTCTTTCTCCTTTAACATAAAATAACCAGCAGAGCTCCTGAGAAATTGGAGTTTAGGAGTAGCTGGGTAGCCTTTCCTCAAAAGCTGAGTGGAGCTCCAAACAAAACTTCCCAACTATTTATCACAAAAAGAGGTACCTTCAATTAACAAGTAGCTCTAATACTGCTGTAACAGAGGGAAGACTTCTGCTTCCCCATTAAGCTTAAAAGGCTTAAATTTATTTTTCATTGTCCCACATGCAACACTTTTAAGTAAATAGAAAGTGTCTTACTTGATTAGTGTGAAAAAAGAAGTGCTGCAGCCTGATCCAGGAAAGTGGAATTTGCAATTCATTTCCCTTCCACACCAACCATTCCCTAAAAGAGAGGTCATAGGCTCTCATTTGCTCTACAGTCAGTGGTTTAAGGCAACCTTGGTGCAGCAGGGGGAGGACAATAATACTGAAGTATTATGGGTGCTAAGGAATAAAATCTGAAACAAGCCTGACTTCTTTACTTCAGAAGCTACAAAGTAATAAGTGAGCTAGATTCTGCTCTTTAGACCAACATTCACTCAGTAAGCCCAAACTAGCTTTTATGGGTATAAAAATGAGAATGCTCTAGGTCCTATTTTTTGCCAGTGCTGTTTGAGAAGTAAATACATTTGCCTTTGTGTAATAAAAAATGACTTACATCATTTGCATTTGCATCCCATTCCTTAATGCAAAATAGCATGGATGACGGTACCTGACATCTTATAGTGAAATATTCTTTAAAAAACCCTCACAAGTGTCAGATAGTACATTAAAAACATAGGCTTTCAATAGACTTTCCTCTGTCAAACTAAACCAACATCCAGTTGGTATTCTGAATCTTATAATGCAGGAAGTATTTAGCAAATACACCACAATTATTTGTAAATGAAAATTCACCTCCGTAATTATCTTAGTGGTGCAGCCACACCACATTTTCTAGTCTTCCTTCTCATCTCCAGGCTGCATACATGCATCTGTATATTCAGAGATGTATTATTTGGTTCCTGTATAGCATTTTTCATTCATACATCTCAAAGTTTTGAGGCCATTCACTATCATTCTCCATGGTCTTCCCAAATTCCTCTCAGGTCTGGGCTTTTGCTTCAATGCCCAGCACAGCTGCAGGCCTCCTAGCCTGCTGGTACCTCTCAGTCATATCAGCTTCCCTCACCACTAGTGACCACCAGCAGATCCTAGGATAGCCACCATGACAGGCACCAACCACCTTTAGGCTACTGCTTTTTGTGGCTGCCTCAATGATTGAGGCCTTGAACATGGTCCACTTGGACTCAATGTCCTCAACCTCGCCCAGAATACAGAAGAAGTTCTTCCAGAAGTGGAAATTGAAATATTTCCTTACAGGGTCCTCTACCAGGTGTTCTCAGGCAATCCACATTGATTGTTTGGGCCTCCTGAATCTATCCGGCTGGCATCCCATGTGTCAGATCCAACTCACCACCAAGTAGTGATCAGTTGACAGCTCTGCTATAGTGTTAGGTCCATTGAATTGACTATAAAGTCAATCATCGATCTTCGGCTCAAGGTGCACTGGCACCAGGTACATTTATGAGCAACTTTTTGTTTGAACATGGTGTCTGTTATTGGCAATCCATGACTAGACCAAAAATCCATCAACAGCTTTCCTTTCAGGTCCAGATCAGGGAGGCCGTTCCTCCCAATCACACTCCTCCATGTATCTCCATCGTTCCCTGTGTGGGTGATGAAGTTCCTCAGTAGAAAGACAGTCTTCAGGTGGCACTTCGCTGAGCATCAGGACCATCCTTTTGAAAAAGATCAAGTATTCTGAACTGCTGGTAGGCGCATAAACACACACAGCAGTCAGGGGTTTTTTCTCTGAGACACGAAGTCTCACTGAGGTACCCTCTCATCTACTGGGACAAACTCTAGCTGCACAGCATCCAAGTCCAATCTGGGGACTTGTGAGTATCTCCACACACACCTGAGGCTTCTCATGCAGGGTCACTCCAGAGTAGGAAAGAGACATTTGTTTCCAGAGCTCCTGCTATGTGTGGTGAGGCTGACTGTATCTAGCCAGTACCTTTCCACCAGCTCCGGCTCTTTCCCCATGAACAAAAGGACGTTTCACATCCCTAGAGCCAATTTCCATTGCAGAGGGTCAGTTTGTCATGGTCCGTCCCTTCTGCTGCTATTCTATTCTGGCATTACACCGGCCTTTACCCTTCGCCCGGTGGGTGGTGGGCCCACGACGTGGCAGACAGGAGATTATCTTGTTATTTGTGTTTAGGATCCAAAGTGCCTCTTATGATATTATATGTAACCATTTGGTCCCATCTCTCACTCTGGCTTTTATTTGAATCTCTACTCTTTCTTGAATAAATTCCTTTTTGTTTTATAATTGATCTCAAGTGTGTCTGTAATACAGGAGTGGTGGTTTAAGGTGAAACTGGTAAACTATGGTATATTGTTCCTTTGGGATCTGGAATTTCTTTGGGTATCCAGTCATCAAGGGGGACACTTTGAAAGGACCCAGTGGCTGGGGTACATCTATTATCAGCCTGAAAGGGCTGGTGTGGCCTAGAGGCAAGTGCTTGAGTGGCTGACAGGCTGCTCGTATGAGGGAGTTAACACCTAGCTAACCCAAGCAAACTCCTTTATCCTGGAGACAAGTAGTGATGAGATGATCCACAGCCCCAGGTGTCCTGAGAAGTGTCACAACTTCTTTTTTTGTATCGTCAGCCAAGATGGTAACAAAGTGGGGCTTAAATGATTAAGTACCATAACCATAACGCTGGTGCACAAATGCTGGTTCAAAAAATTAGCATTGTGGATTCTGGACATGGCAGAACTTGTTTTGAATTATTTCTGTGGGAAACACAGGGGCTGAAAAGACATCCCAAATTCTACTTAGTTTCCCTCCTCACATGCCAACCCCCTTTTCCGGTAATACTGTATCAGTCACTTTTAATGTAAGAGCATTGCATGAAAAAATGGGTTAGCTAAATCTCATATATAATAGGGGATTCATGGTCATTGAGTCATGAAAGGAGTAGAAGAACCAAGTTAAAAGATGTGGGGGAACAGATGACTTCATGTTATCACGGTCACTGAGATTTTGTAACATTGTCATACCCCTTGCTAATATTGACCAAAGTCTTGGAGAATTCCTGGTGCCCTGGCTTTAATTAATCTCTTTAATGAATGATGCTGAATGGGGGTAGAGTGGGGGAAGCAGGTACACATTGCAAGTGCATATTTTATAGTCATTACTTATGCATTAATAATCTTCATAATACATAATTTTGTGGATGACACAAACACTATTTTTACAGCTGTTCTTTAGAGAAGAATAAGTTTCTCTTCATTAAAGACTAATGAATGACATTACGTTTAAGTGCTCACATTAGATATGCTTCTTTGAATTTAATGATGGGGCAATGAGGCCTTTAATTAAATAGTCAAAAATTTCCACTGGAAGAAACAAAACAAATTTATCTGTAGGATTTTCCCCCTAAAATTAAAAATAAAACCAAATCCATCTGCTACGTAATCAATGCTTTTACTCCTTAAATTAGGCATCAGTACTAATTTTTCTTCTGAAGATTTGTTCCCATTTCTGAAGCCTGTATGATGGGATCAAGAAACATTTCATTTCTAAATGTAATATCTACATCAATTAATGTCTGGTTGGTGATCCCATAAAGAGTTTTTCTGGGAAAAGAAAAAAATACAAATCTCGTTCATAATACATGGCAATCTGTCACACTTTGTGGCATACTATAAATTCCTTCATATAGTAGTTTATCCAGTCAGAGAATTAGAGCTCCAATGGATACTGAAGAAGTATTATCAGAGTATGGAAGGAATGCCTGAAAAGGCTCATTAATAAGGTATCTATCAAAGATCTATCTTTCTGGACCTGTAACTGAAACAGGTAGGGTTCAAGTTAGCTAAATTCCATTTCACATTCTTCTCACTGAAACAAAAACTCAAAAAGCTTTATTTTGCAGTGGGACAAAACATTTTACAAATAGTTTCAGTTAACCTGAAAATGCATTTTCAGCAAGTAACTGATTTGCTGAAAAATTTTCACTCACCTCCACTTACAAGAAGTAACTATTGTCCACTGTCTCAAATAATTGGCAGATTACTTTTAGTGAATGCTGACTTTCCAATGACAATCACTGTCTTCAATTTAGCTAGTTCCATATTTCTGTATACTGAATTGTGTTTGCAGATATGTGATCTATGCTTCTTTTAGTAAATTGAAAGGAACTAAAAAAGGTAACCAAGCACATAACTCTAGCAGAAAAATTGAAGAACAAAAAGGACAGCAAAACACAATATTATTTTCTAAAATGAAAATGATTAAAAAATGTTTGTTTTCAATGTTGACTTCATTGCAAACAATGAAGCTCATTTCTATTGCTGAGAATAAAAAGGATTAAAATATTTATAAAGAAAACAAATGTATTCATGAGTTATTCATTAGTTCCAGAAGCAACATGATTGTTAGTAATGTAGACACATTTTTCCACACACAGCCTGATATCATGACATTATTTTCCAAATGGCAAATGGTGGAAGAAACAGGATACCATATAAAAATGAAATTTTATGAAAAAGGTATGTGAATGTCCAGAGGAGTACATAAAATGCATGCACAAATTTCTTACTGATAACTAAAGGGGGGAAGATCTTCAACTAGTATAACTGGTCCGAGCTCTATTGAAGTCAATGAAATTTACACCAGATGAGAATATATCCCCCCCGAGTTCTAAATCTCTTTTCTTTATTGTTGCAATGACACATGCATATTAAAGTGGATAGAAAGTCAAAATCTATATTTTATATGCTTTTACATTAATTTGGAGTATGATTTTTATTAGTGTTGATCGACCAGAGGACCCATTAAATTTAGCTGGCATTGTGGGTGCTCTGTACCTCCCTTGATTTCAGCTATTGTCTAAAGATACTACTAGAAACTGAAACTGAGCTAGAATTTCCTGAAAAAATATCCAGGTTCTTATTTTCTTAAGTATGAATATGGTTAGGTGAGAAAATTAAAAACCAAAACTCCATCAGGCAGCACCAAGATATATTAGCACATAGAACACTCCTGGCTTCACAGCTCCATCTGTTCAACCACTGAAAGCTAATTATTTAAATAAAACTGATCAATTACCCCTCTCCCCCCCCTCCCCTGCATTAACTTAGATTCTGGCTATGGCACGATTTGATTAAAAATTGATTACAAATAGCTTTCTATTAACATAAAATCAAGAGACTGAAAAATAGCACATTAGTATCAGAGAGATGCTGAAGAGAGATTTTATCCAGCGAAGTTCTTAAAAATATACTTCCTGATTAGCACGTGAGTAGTCCCACTGAAGTCAATGTTACTCACGTGCTAATATGTCCCAATCCTGCAGACACTTATTTTAGCAATTTTTTAAAATCAATTTTATCACTGTGGTTTCAATGGGACTTCTTATGGTAGTAAAGTTAAGCCCATCATAAATGTTTGAAGGATTGGGGCCATAGTTAGGCACCTAGTTTATTGCCCTCCTGAACTGGATTCCAAGTGATAACTGACACATGCTGGCTCTTCAAAATGAAAGCTAATAGTGCATGAGTAGTGGAAATTCACCAAGCCATATTCCTACAACTCTTATCCCAAAAATGCAACAACAGCAAACATTTAAATGGCCACCAAATATTTGCAGGCATTTTTAAGTATTACAGTGCTTTGCTCCTCACTCACTTCTGCTTGCAGCCACTATTTTATTTTATATAGCTTCTTATACCTCACTTATTACCATGGCATCTGAGCACCTTCCATTAGTGTGTTAAGTGATGTGACTGACATTTGTTATGTATGGTTTGTTCTCTCATCCTCGTCCCGGGTGGTAGGAGTAGGATGGGGGGAGAAACATGTGCAGTGGAATTTTTCTCTTTTAAATATATATGTCATAGCTCAGGGCAACTGTGCCTGTAGTCCTCTTCCATGGCCCCTCAAGGACATGCACTCTAAGTTCCTAGCTCCTCAGCTGTCTCCTCCCTTAGGTAGAGACCCACGTCTCTCTCCCTCCTGAGCAGGGTTTTTCCAGGCTGTGATATTCCCAGAACATCAGACGGCCTAAACAGGACAGCATCTGTACTTTGCTTTCTGCTCTTTGCCTTCATTTATAAAGTACCACACAGTCCTTTATAAGCAAGCACATTTATTTTTAAAATGAAAGAGTACAGAGAAAATGTATAAAAGAACCTAATGCTAAAAGCTTACCAGAGGTCATGCATTAGTTTTATGGAGCCTCAATAGGTCAAAGGCCTTCTAGCACTTCTTAGGAAGGATTGGGGCCTCCTTTGGACAGAAGGCCCTGTCTAATTGCTGAGTCAGAAAAAAGGCCCTGAGTCAGTTTAAACTCCGGCTATTTATCCGAAAGTCCCTTCCTTGTCTGTTGGTCTCTAACAATAAGGGCACACTGTTGACTCATGTCCAGTTTCTTGTCCACGGTAACTGCCAGGTCCTTTTCTGCCAAACTGCTGCCTAGCCAGTTGGTCCAGAGTCTGTCGCAGTGTGTGGGATTCTTCCATCCGAAGTGCAGGACTCTGCACTTGTCCTTGTTGAACCTCATCAAATTTCTTTTGGCCCCAACCTTTAATTTGTCTAGTTCACTCTGTATCTTATCCCTGACCTCTAGAGTATCTACCACTCCCCACACCTTAGTGTCATCTGCAAACTTGCGGAGGGTGCAATCCACCCGATCCTCCAGATCATTAATGAAGATGTTGAACAAAACCAGCCCAGCACCAATCCCTGGGGCACTTCGCTTTTTACCAGTTGACAACTCAACATCAAGCCATTGATCACGACTTGTTGAGCCCAATGATCTTGCCACCGTTCTCTCCATCTTATAGTCCATTCATCCAACCCATACTTCTTTAACATACTGATCAGAATACTGTGGGATACTGTGTCAAAAGCTTTCCTAAAGTCAAGGTATTTCATGTCCACCGCTTTCTTCAAATCCATAGTCAATCGTCTCATCATAGAAGGCAAAAAGGTTGGTCAGACATGACTTGCCCTTAGTGAATCCATGCTGACTGTTCCTGATCACCTTTCTCTTTTCCGAGTGCCTCAAGATGGATTTCTTGAGGACCTGCTCCATGATTTCCAGAAAGTTCTGTCTCCTGCACAGATGAGCTTTATCTTTATTGTAGAGAGTTCTAGAACCATAGCTTATAAAAATAATTATGTTATGTATTAAAAAAAGACATACATACAAGTAAAAGACCCAGAAATGGCAGCTACTTAATGCAGGTCTTAAAAGATATGAGAGAGAGAGAGAGAAACAAAAGAAATAAAATAATTAATATGATAAGAAATCAGTAAGATACCTAACAAAGTGATACTTTCCTAATAGTAACAGATCATTAAATCAGCATGTCCAGGATGGATTAAAGAGTAGGCACTATAGGTCTGTGCCTGGGGCCCCAGCTCCTGGAATCAGCTGATGATGTCAGAATCTCAGTTTTGTCATTTTTATACTATGCTGTTAGAGCTCATGGTTATGTAGAAAACTATGACCTAAGTGAAAATGATGTAGTGACATCTGTCTGAGTCTTCAGACAGACCGAAGAAGAGTCCCAAGACTTGTTAACTGCATTGACTGAATCAGGAAAAACATTACATGATCATGGAATTAAAGACTATGACATGATGCATAAACAAAAGCGTGCTGAATTATGATTGTATGGGAAGTCTTAACTTTGGTACTTCCTAACTTTTGAGTGCTTGACCTTAACATTCTTTTAACATATTTTGTGTGTAATGTAGATATAGATTTAGGCACTGATTCTGAAAGGTCCAGTACACCTTGAACCCCACCTAGCAAAACACTCAAGCATGTGCACTGACCCTCCTTGTGGGTAAATTTCAACATGTGGTTGGGTATTTACCTGGATCAGGGTCAGCATTCTCTGCACCTCATACAACCAAGCCTAAAGTCAGCCAGATATAGATAGGAATACACAATGGGCTTGATTCTTCACTCCCCTGTACTTTGCTTTAGTATTTGAAACAGACAATACAGAAGGACAAAGTGGATGTAAAACTGATTCTGATTTGGTAGCATTTTACCACAAGTGTAAATCACTACAGTAGGTGCCAGAGAGTGGGAAATCAGGTCCAGTATCAGCAGACTGTAGTTTTAAATCTACATAATCATGATAAACATACGTGTCATCATGATAAATATGGTGCTGCTATGTATTCACAATTGCAATACTGCAGGTGTAGAGAAGGAGTGGTCTGTAACTCTACTGTACAGGCTTTGGGAATTTGTGTAATTCACAGTGCTTTCTTTATTACAGCTTGGCTGTTATTGAGTTACTGCAATAAATATTTCTTTCTCTGATCCATCATAGTGCTGTAGTTTATATTGTATCTGTGGTAGCTGTTGAAAGTAACCTATTTTCAGAATTATTGAACACATTGTTGACTGAAGAAAGCCATAATTAGGGGCTTGGGGCTTGCAGAACTCTTCTAAATAAATAAGCAAATCAAGTGAGTTCACAAAAGACATGCTTTTATTTGCTTGCTTTACAGAACTACCAGTAGTCTCCTATGAAGTTTTATTTTCACTGTATTTGCTGCTAAACGGCGTTATAGCTGCTATCCATGCCATAGCCAACATGTGCTGCTTTGGCTGGATTCTTTAAATATTTCAGGCCATTCTCCTGCTTTCTGCTCTTGCCAGTTCATTTCCTGATCTGGAGGATATTTTTATGTTAATGACATAGCATAATTATTTACTAACAAACACTGGCCAACATGGAACATGCCCTGCTAAATTATACCTTTATATGCATGGCTCAAGTGGGCAATAGATCAAAGCCAACAGAAAATCTGTGTTGTTTTTCACTGTATTCTTGGTTCTGTTAATCATTAAAAGTGTTAGTTTCTCAATGAGGTTGTTATCAGACCAGAAAGACACAGAAAATGGTGTTCAAGCCATACTATCACATGACATAATCACTATATGGAAATACATTAAGCCAGTTTTGCAACAAGACGCTTAGGTTTTTGTTAGAATAGAGTTAATTGCATTAGAACTCCTACCACTTTCCGAACAGGAGTTTTCTTCACTGAGTCCACCCTATCTGAGACCTTATTGACATGAATTCATCCATCTATCTATCATAATAGTGACAAGAAGTGTGTCAATAGTAAGTAAGAAAAACATTGCTTTTAATTGAACCATGTAGAAGAACCTGATCCAATGCCCTCTGAAGTCAACTGAGAGACTCCCATGAACTTCAATAGACTTGGGGTCAGTCTCTACAGAGCCCTAACTGTCCACATCCTCTCCAATGAAATAACATCCAGAAAAATTCCTATGGGCAAGAGAAACATCTGAATAGTTGAGTTAAAATATATGATTTACTCCTGGGCACCTGGATGCAGGGCAAAGTCATCCCCACCTCCACCGCCTGCAGAGGCAGAGAGCTGAGGGCCAGGGCTGGGAGCTCTGGGCCTGCAGATCCGCCACCATCCTGATGGCTCTGTGCTCAGAGCTATAGGGGATGCTGGCATTCGGGGCATCTCAGAGCTATGGGGGACCCCCACTGCCTCCAACTGGGAGCTCCGAAGCCCCCCCAGCCTCTGCAGCACTGGCTGGGAGCTGCTGGAGCTCCTGCCACCTTCAGTGACTCGGCACTGCGGGAGCTGCAGAAGCCACCAGCAACAGCTGGGAGACTTGATTGCCCATGGCAGCTGGGAGCTCCGGTGACTCCCACTGCTCACTGCGCCGTGGAGTGCTGGGTCCGCCTTTCTCCCTATCCTTGGGCTCAGAGGAGCTGCTGGGGTCAGGGGAGTGACCAGGCTCCCCTCTGGCTGACAGCTCTTCCCCACTCCTGCCCCCCAGCTGAAACAGAAAATGTCATGGAGGTTGCAGAAAGTCATGAATTCCATGCCCTATGGAGGGTCATCTCTGGGTTTAGATTAGAATACACCAAGTGGCTAGGCCAGGGGCTTGCATATCAGCCCCCTCATTGACCCATCTGTATTGTCTTTTTCCACAGAATTCCTTCCATTGTGGAGACCCATTATGGAGGAGTTTCCAGGACACGTTGTCAGTGTCATAGCTCCAACAGAATTATGGTTTTATGAGGCAGGAGGATTCTGGTGTCTGCCAGGAAGCTGCATAGCTAATTCTGGCCTTCTGCTCACCCAAGAAGAGCTGCAGGGTTTAGAGGGCTGGTTTCATAGAGTAACCAGATGTCAAGTGTGAAAAATCAGATTGCGGGGGGGAAGAGAAGGATGTCTATATAAGACAAAGCCCTGAATATTGGGACTGTCCCTATAAAATCAGGACATCTGGTCGCCCTATGGTTCTGTGACCTAGTGTGTGTGTGTGTGTGTGTGTGTGTGTGTGTGTGTGTGTGTGTGTG